>JAUELO010000276.1:2747833-2759809 GCA_032357855.1 Amphibolips quercusostensackenii | reverse complement strand
AATTCAGAACAAAGAAAAAATGCGCAATATAATGAAGATAGCATCGTAAAAAATCTACAGTACTCTAAAAAATAGCTGAAGCAACATGAGATCCCTTCCTGTAACTGACACCTCATATTAGAGTACCTCAGCACTTTCTCGGTACGTCAGGTGCATCGTGCTTTAAACACCCTGTAAATGGGCCTTATCCACTTGTGGCTTCGTGCATTCGCATCGAGGTAAGGTGGTTGCTAATACGGCCTTGATGCTCGATGACGCGTGTAACGCCACTGCCAAGTGGGTGCAAGGTGACTTAACGTGCGTGACGCAAGGTGCACTGTCGTATAGCACAAGAATGAGGTGTAGGTACATTCCTCACTGCCCAAAATGATCTCAAAACAGGGAGAATACGGTGATTTTTCACCTGAATGGTGGAATAAATTTTTCTGAATAAAATTATTGCATGTACCATATTGAACTCAAAATAAAACCTATTTTCAACAAAAAATTTTATTTTCCACCAAAAGAGATGGATTTTTAATTAAAATTATAAATTTTCTACCCAAAAGAAGCATTTAACAAAAGTAGTTCAACTGACAACTAAGTGAGGTAAAATACAAATTTTCAACCGAAAAGATTAACTTTCTACTAACGAAGACAAGCTTTGAGCAAAAAGTGTTATGGTTAAATTTTAAGTTAAAAATATCATTTTTAAAGTAAAAAACGAATTTTTAACAAAATAGTAAACTTTTCAGTCATAGAGATGAATTTTCAACAATGGTGATGAATCTTCAACCAAAAAAATGAATGACTGTAACAAGGTAGTTAGCGGGCATTAACAAAATACGTTATACGTTCAAGAGAGAATGATATTTTGAAGGACCTTCCCCCCCCCCCCCACCATTGGTACTTTAAAACATTATTTTCCATGTTAAGTGCAGTAGAAAAAACATCAAGACGAAAGTATTTTCAGCTAAAAAGAACTATTCATCAAGGTAGAATTGAAATTCGGCTATTTGAATTTAATTTGAATTTTCTATAAGGTTCCATTTACCATACGTTTTTGTACATATTTGTCACATAAATGTGTTAAATTATTTTATTTTTGTACCAAATTTTATATTTAATGTTCAAAAGTAAAAAAATTATAACATTTATTTGCATGATGAAACTAAGAAAAAATTCACGATCTATAATGTAACATTTTATTTAATCAAGCCAGACGTATACAACAGTACATTCATTTCCATATATTTAAAATAAGCATAAGTAACTTTATACTATTGAATAATATTAAAAATGTTATTTTCAGAATTCAAGCTGTTGAATTTATTTATTTCGTTTAGCTAATTTTTTATTCCTGCAATAACAATTATTACAAATATTTATTAAAGAAAAAAATGATTGAAATGAATTGACTAACTTATTATTTCTATATATATTGCACTATTTAAATTTAAATAATTATTTTTGAAAACCAAAACTTACTAAGAATGGTTGATTTTTTCTTGTTCTATTAAAAATTAAGGCTTCTCTTTACATCTTAATCTTGTAATATGTAAAATTTCACTCCGAAACTCGACAGTCTAGTGGTTTTCCAAATTATTCAAGATAAATACTACTCAAAAAAAAAAATCAATTCGGTTGGTTGAAAATTCATTTCTTCGGTTGAAAATTATACTATCAGGTTAAAAATTTCTTTAAAAATTCAAACCTTTGATTAAAAATTTATGTATTTTGTTAAAAATTAATCTTTTTTGTTAAAAAATTGTTTTTGCTTGTTAAAAATTGATCTTTTTTGTCGAAAATTCATTTGCTTTGTTAAAAATTTGTCTCTTTTTTAAATTAATGTAAAATAGAAATCAAAATGAAAAAATAAAATAGAATTTTAATATTTTTGGTAGAAAATTCATCTGTTTGGTTGAAAACATTGTGTTCTAACTGAAGATTGAAATATTATTTTTTTTGTTGAAAATCGATCTTTTTAGTTAAAAATTCATCTACTTTGTTGAAAATTTGCCTTTTTTGTAGAAAGTTTATCTTTTGAGTTAAATATTAAACTGTATGGTTGAAAATTAATTTTTTCTTGGTCGAGGATTCGCCATTTCAGTTGAACATGTATTTGTATGGTTAAAAATTTAACTATTTTTTAAAACTTCGTTTGTGTTTTGTTGAAAATGAATTTTCTTATTCCAAAATTTAGCTTAAACAATGAACATTTTAAATCGAACTTAAAATTCAAATTAAATGCTTTTAAATAAAAAAAACCTACTTCAACTTAGTCGTAAACAAATGACAAACCTCAAAGCAGCTATTTCTGCGTGTCGCTTAAAATTTTCTTACAAAAATTTCTATTTTATTGCTAAAAAAAGAGACGGTTAAATAAGGGTCATATTTCAATCAAGAGCTGCAATGCCTTATTTCCAAAACAAGGCAAATTTTACTCAAAAATTGTAAATATTAATAATTGATGATTTAATTATTTACTTTTAACAATTTATTTTTGAAGTAATTTTCTGCCCAGAATTCAATAAAAATTAAATAAAAATTTTAAAAAATGTTTATCTATTTTTTTGTTTCCTACATTTTTTTAATATCAAATAGGTGCTTGCATAAATTCTTTTAAAATATAGTTCTACATGTATAAAAAAATTAATGACTGTGATAATCCCTCTTTTATATATTTTACGCTTAAATCGAATTTTTTTTATTCTCAACACGCTTTAGAAGGTAAAAGATATTCATCGATTTCAACAAAAAAATTTACAGTATATTTATATTATAAAGAGCTGACATTTTTATGCTATTAATAATCGAATGCTAGAAATTTATTTTTTTTGGTCCACCCAATTGTATACGTTGGTTGTCTCGTCCTTGTTGTCTTGGACGCAAAGATAAGATGCACTGACGAGCGACCGGTTGGGCCTGCTGCTTCCCAGCTGGCGGCCAACTGTCGGCATCTTCCTGCACTCTATTTTCATTTAAACCCCTTTACTTCGCATCCAGTCCTTGCAACTTATTCTTTCCAACGCATCATTCCTTAATATAAGGACGGCGCGAAAATGTCGGTTAAAGAGAGTAAGACGTCGCTTTTTAATATCCGCTTGATAGCAATCGCAAAGCCTGTTCCGTATTTAGATATTAAGATGACTTTTCTACGATAAGAGATGAATTTTTTTTCCAAGAGGACGAATTTTTAAGCGAACAGTTGAAGAATCCGCCAAAAAAGATAACTCAAAAAAATAGTTCAATTTTCAACAAAACAATTCAATTTTTAACCAAATTTTGCATGTTTAACCAAATTTATGAATTATTAAATAGAAAAAATTTAATTTCAATCGAAAACAGTTGCATTTTTAACCGAATAATTAAATTTCTTAGAACACAGTTAAATGTTCAATAATAAAAGATGAATTTTCAATCCAAAGAATGAATTTTTATGTCTAAATCAGCGAATGTTCAAGTTTCGACCAAAAAGGTAACTTTTACACAAATGAATAGAATTACGAATTAAATAATGAGACTTGCATCAAACTAGTTAAAAAAATACTTTATTTTTCTAATTATGAGGATAGAATTTTTAACCAAATATTCAAATTTTTGTCACACAAAAAATTTTTAATTAAAAAGTTGCATTTGAAACTAAATGGTTGAACTTTAAAGTTAAACTTTAAATAGTTGAATTTTACACAAAATAGTTAAACTGTTAATTAAATAGTTGAATTTTTAACCTACAAAGATGAATTTTCAATCAAATTGTACAATGTTTAAACTAAAAATATTTAACTTCAAACAAAACTATTTGCATTGTCAACTAAATTTTAAATATTTAACAAAAAATGCAATAGTTGATATTTCAAACACAACAAAAAAAAAAACAAATTTCAACTAAATATATAAATTTTCAACCAAATTATTAAATTTTTTAGAAAATAGTAGAACTTTTAACCAATTATTCGAATTTTAAACTTAAAAAACATAAAGTTTCATCCAAAAATAAAAATGTCAAATTTTCAGTAAAAATATAATTTCTTAACGAAAAAACAACTTATTTTTAACGAATGTTCTGTAAAACAATTGATTTTTCAAATAAAAAAAGGTAATTTCCAACCAAACTTTTTTATTGTTATTCAAAAAAGACGAATTCTCATTTGAAAAAGATCAATTTTCAACTAAAAATGGAAAAGTTATATTTTCAATTCAAAAATTAATTTTAAACTAAAGAAATCTAGTATGAAATTGTTTAATTTTGAACGTTTAAAAATTGACTTATTTTCTAAATTTTAATCTGAAATTATTAAACTTTAAGATTCTTTAATTTGAAATAGAACTGTTCAGTTTTTGACGCTTTCAATTAGACATGATACAATTTTCACTCTTTTGAAAAGGAATTGCTAAAACTAAGAAGCTATAGTCTTAAATTTTTTCATTTTTCAGAGCTTTTGATTAAAACTTTTTTAACTTTGTATGTAGTGAGATATATAGTCTGAATTTATAGTAAGAACGTATAATTCTAATACTTCTCTAATATCATTATATATAGATAAACGGTTTTGCAGCCTGCTGGCCTTAAAAATTGACTTGCTTACACTTCCATTTTTCACAGAATTTTCTTAAAACTATTTCTTAGAAACTAACGTTCACCTTCACCTTATCTTTAAGACAGCTCGCTCTTATAGCCTTGTCTTCCTCGCTTCGCCTTGTTTCGCACGCATGTGCCTACTTTCTCGCTTTGCCTTGCATTGCCAAACTCTGACTCCGCAGTTAAGATCTAATACTCAGCTACTATTTACAATATAAAAATTTTACTTATATATACTTTCTCTCCTATTTACAATATTTCCTTCTCTATTCCTCTTCATCCTTCATTCTCTTTTTCACCATCTTGCCCAATACCCCCTTTACCCATGTTACTGCCCTTTTGACCCCTCTTTCATGCACTAATACCAATATGCTTACTCCACTGCCTTTCATCTCTTTGCACTCCTCCAATGAGTGCTCTACCCTTACATTCACCTTCTCTCACAGTTCACACATCCTCTTCTCTCTAGAAAGCCAGAACCTATTAAAACCTTTCATGCACCTACATATTATCCTCGCTATAAGCTCCTGACTTCCTTTGTCTCTTTTCTCACACAAATATTGCGCGCGCGCGCACTCTGTCTTCTCTCTCTTTTCATAATTCACGCATAGTTCCCGTTGAACCTTGACCCTCTTATTCCCTCCTCCCCTGCTGCCTTCTCTCCCTCCATGCTGTTTTTTTAACTATCTTATACACCTTTCTCCCTTCCTCCCTTCCTCGTTCATCCTTCTCACTTCATCCATCTGCAGTCCATTCGTTCTAAAATATCTTTCCCTTTCAACTTTCATCTCCTTATCTCCTCTTCTGTTCTCCGTTTTCGACTAACACTTCCTAACCAGCTTACCTTACCTCTCTTTCAATAATTTCTTCTCATATTTACACGCTCAACTCCCTGTTGTAATCCCTAAGCTCGTTCTGCCCGTTTCTTTCTGACAATAAAACCAAGCGTATTTCTTAGTTTATACAATAAGACACTCATCACTAGCAATTCGAAAAATGTCATTCTCTTTCTAAAATCATCTGCGAACAACTTCTTTTTCTACCCCCACACCTGCCTTATTACCACATTTGCCCTCCTCACTATTTTGGTGTGACTATCCACTCCCCCATTACTCCGAAACAGAAATACCAGGTACAAAATTTCTTTCACCTCCTGAACCATCTTTCCTTTCCACTTTCACTGCCCTCCCTTATCTCTTCCACCACCTTTCCTGAACACCAGGACCTTGGACTTTTCACATTCAGCTTCTACCACTTCTCATCCAGGTATCTTCTCAACATCTTTTTCATCTTCTTTAATGCCTTCTTGCTGGCAACACTATGTCATCTGCATACACAAGTGACCATATGCTAACCCCTCCAACCTTAACTCCTCCTACCACTCCACCCTCCAGCTTCCTCTCCATATCCGCGATTAAAATTGCAAAAAGTGTTGGGCTAAGCGGGCACCCTTGCCTCAACCCCCTATTTTTACAGAAGCCCTCCGAGATCCCCTCTTCTACTCTCACCTTATCTTTCCTGTCTTTATATACCTCCATTATCCACTCGATCAGGCCTCTATCCACTCCCCTCTCTTCCATCGCCTCTCACAACCTCTCTCTATCCACTAAAGAAAACGTGCCCTTGAGATACACAAAATCGCGTACACTTCCGTCGCCTTCTTCGCTAATTATCTGTCCACTACATGCTGCAAAACATAGATATTTTCGATGGTGCTCCTATTCATTTTAGAGCCCACCTGCATCTCCGCAAATGTCTCTTTCCCCTCGACATCTTTCCACAGCATCTTTGACAACACCATCGCGTATACTTTGTACGCCGTATTGATTAGTGTAACCTCCATACATTGCCTGCCTTTCCCTGTCCTCTTTCTTATACTGAGGCACAATCGTCCCTCCTCCCTCCTGGAAATCTCTCCCCCCTCCATTTTTTTCACTCCCTCGGACAGCCTTTTCCTAGCCTATTGTGTACTAAACAGCCACGCTTCGTTTTCTATCCCATACAGACCTGCTACCTTAAGACTTCTCAACTTCCTTATCTGCGTCTTTACCTCCTGGTCAGTTAACTCCTATCTGTCAAATACTCTCTGCACTCCTTCTTCTCTATCTTCTCTTTTATCCCCGCCCTACGTTCCCTGAACCTATTCATTATCATTTACACGTCTACTCCTGTCTTAACACTTCTTCACTCCTCTTCCCGATCTTCTTCTTTTTCCTGCTCTTTCTTTTTACACATTAAGCTGAAGTCCTTACTCATTTCTACGTACTCCTTTCTATTTTCAGTCCCCTCCTTCCACTTTTTGTCCTTTCTTTTCACCTTTCTTTTCATCTTTTTACATTCCCTATCCCACCACGGCTTTATTAAATCCTTTCTTCTTCTTTCTAAATACCTTCTTTTTCATACACCCTTTGACTTTCTCTTTCAGATCCTCCCATATCTCTTTCACCGCCTTGCCTTTAGAGCGTACCTTCCCTAACTGCTTCTGATACATCTCAATCGCCTCCTTCATCCAGCTGGCCCTTTCCCTTATTACATTTGTATCCCACATTGCCTTCCATCGCTCTCTCACTCTTTCTTTAATCCTTTCCATTGCGCCCCTATTGCGCACTGCCACAAACTTACACGTCCCTGCTCCTATCTTTACTTCCCTCATTTCCACGTTCGTCCCCTCTCCCCCACCATAAACTTCTTCCTGTAATCCAGTCCTAACCCTCATTATACCCCTACTAGCCCTGCCCTTTTCTTCACTCTGACCGCCTCCTGGAGTCTCCACCTCTAACCCCTTGTCAGCATTGGCTCTATACTCTTTCATTCCTTTTTCTCTACACACGTCTCTAGCCGACCCACCACATTAAATTCCGGTTTACATATCTCCAGAAATCCTCATCTTTCTTCTTTACCCCTGATTGATTCCAGTACAACACTTTCACACTCCTTCGCCTTGCTTTATTTCCACCACCTACTTCCCAACAAAAAAGTCCCCCTGCACTTTCTTTAACACCTCTTTCCCCTTGTCCTACACCCACATTTTCTCTTCTACTTTTATTTAACCATACCCTACCTTCGCCGCTCTTCCTTAACTTCTGTCCCTCCTAGCCCTGTCGTTCAGCATTCTCTGCACCTGCCTTTCCTTCCGCATCAGATCGCGATCAATGAAAGAAAACCCCCTTATCCTTCGTCCTATTTTTATTTCGCATTATCCCTAATTTTTCTTCCCAGACCCCAATTCCACCACAGCCACTTCCTTTGCTTTTCTTCCCTCTAGCCTTACCTTACCTATCTTGCCTCTAATCCACACCCACCCTTTCTTCCCCGCTACCTAGCCTTAACCTTTTCAAAAGAATATTATTTCTTCTTTCTGCCGTTTCTTTTCTCTCCATTCTTAACTTCATTGCCCTCATACTTTCCCTAGCCGCCACCTCCTCTTATTCGTTCCTACGCCCTTCTTTTTTTTCTATTATGTGCTCTACTTTTCCTAAATACCTTCCTGCTCGCCCTCCCCCCCTGTTACCTACTTTCATGACCGACCTGCCCTCAACCTTCTTAAGCTTTTTTTCTGTCCTTTCCTCTTAAACCCTAATCTCCTCTTTCATCTGTTTCTTTTTAACTTCTTTGTCCTATTTTATTGAAACCACCTTTCTCTCTCTTTCTCTAATGCTTCTGCTTTCTCACTAAGCTCTTTTATCTCCTTTTTTCATTTCTTATCTTTAATCCTCAGGTCCTCCCTTTCACCTTCAATCTGCTCCTTAGTCACCCTTACGTTCTCCCTCAGTCCCTAATCCTCTTTAGCAACATCTCTAGTGCCTCCTTTTCCGAATGCTCCTCCATACTTTGGAGGAGAGAGGTTACCTACGTGTTACACCGCTTTTCTCCAAACTCTCTTGTCCGTCTTTCTTCCTCTTCTGTAACAAGAGATCCTTTCCCTCAATTGCGCTAGAATTCTCTCCCTCGACGCGCCGCTCGACACCGGGTCACGCACTGACAGCCGTCGTGGCGTCTGCAAAATTTCATCCCCGTCCACCTTGCTAATAGCAGTGCCAGAACTCTCGCTGCCCCCCTCCCGCTCTTCCGTCGGTAACTGTAAACACTCCATGCATTGCCTTCTGCCACCAATAGATATTACTTAACACTGTCACCGCATACCGCCCTCAATTCTTCTTTCATTCCTCGCTTTCTTTTTTCTACAAATCCCACCTCACAACTGCGCCAAAAATTAATCTTTCTCTCTCCAATTCATTCCACACAACTCTACTTACCTCCTAGGCTTCCACCCCTATACTTCCATCACACCTTTAATACAAATTCTGAAAAACCTCTCATGACCTGTCAGCGAACAGTTTTGAATAAATAGTTTTAAAAACTATTTAATATTATTAAAACACGTTTAATTACTATTAAAACCGACGCAAGTGTCTGAATGTCGATTCTTGACTAGCCGAGATACCCAACGTGAGGCATGAACAGGCGCAGTTAGCGCTCGGATGGGTGATCGTTCGGGATTTTCGCATACTCATATTTTTACTGCGTTTAATTACTGTCGAGCGGAAGGTTTATAGCCGAGGATAAATATAAGAACTAGGGTGGTTCAAAAAACTGACTTTCGAATAGAGGGCATGCCCTTCCCCCATTTTGTGAGGTTGCCAGAAAAAAAATTCTCTCCAAGTTTGAGTTAAATCGGTTGGACCCCTATCATCTCACATGAGGCAAGTCTCTCTGCGGCAAGTCAAACCTGCGGCATGTCACAACTGCGGCATCTCTATCTATCGACTTCTCCCGTGGTCAAACTCCCTTCCCTTTTCCAACGATCGTGGGGGGCGGAAAGGCACCCCTGTTACTAGCTACAGAAATATTAGTGGTCGAATTCCTTTTCACTGGTGAGAGATGCAGCAGGTGAGAAATGCCGCAGGTATGACATGATGCAGGTGTGACTTGCTGCAGAGAGACTTGCCGCATGTAACATGATAGGGACCCGAAAATTCTAGCTGTTATTTGGTAGATAACACAACTGTTTCCGGTTGATATTCAACTCGCTTTGTTAAAAAATTCGACAATTTGTTTAAAACACGATCTCTTTTGGTTGAGAATTTAACTTTATGGTTAAAAATTAGACTATTTTGATGAGAATTCGCGCCTTTTGCTCAATATTTTAACTTATCAGTGGATAACCTATCATCAGTGTTTTGACCTTTCACGTCAGGTTTTTGACATAACCTCAAAAGATCCTCACAGACAAAAAAATATAAATAATTCTGGCCTAGTGGTCAGACCATGTGTATTATATGTTTTTGGGGTCTTTGAAACCAAATCCGCAATCCATTTTACCCCATCACGTTAGGTTTTTGACATAAAATCAAAAACTCTTCACACCCGCACAAAAATATAAAATAATTTTGGCCTAGGAGTTAAAACATTTTTACTTAATGTTTTTGGAGTCGTTAAAACGGAACGCGTTACACAGATCATTCGATCAAAAAAGGACCCGGTATATTAAAAAAGGAAAATGACTAGAATTGTATCCACCTATTATTTGTTATTCGTTATTTATAATTATTAAGGTTATGTGGTTATTGGATTTTTAGGTTACAGGATAAAGAGTTTATGGAGTCAAGGGGTGCAGGAGTCGAATGGTTATGGAGTTAAGAGATTCTAAAGTTTAATATATTAGGTATAGCGACCTAATTGGGCTTGAATTTTACAAGGTATTTAGGTTACGTCAAAAACCTGACATGATGGGGTAAAATGAACTACGGATTCGATTTTAGCGACCACAAAAATGTAAGGTAAAATGGTCTGACCCCCAGGACAGAACTATTTTTTATTTTTGCGTGGCTGTAAAGGCTTTTTGAAGTTATGTAAAAAACCTGACATGATAGGGTGAAATGAACTTTAGATCTCGTTTCAGCGACACCAAAAACATATAATCCACATAACCTGCCCCCAGGCCAGAATTAATTTTTATTTGTTGTGCTTCTAAAGACTCTTTGAGGTTAGGTCGAAAACTTGACGTAATAGGGTGAAATGGACTTCGGAATCAGTCTCAGTGACCCCAAAAACATATAATGCACATAGTCTGACCGCTAGGCCAGAAAATTAATTTTTTTGTATGTGGATGTATAATTTAATCTTTATCTTTTGTAAATTCAACCATTTTGTTTTTATCCATTTCTGTATGTCGATAATTCCACTCTTCGGTAAAAAATTTAAATATTTTGTTGAAATTGTAATTATTTTGTTAAACATTTAACGATTTTGTTAATAAGTCATTTCTGGTGCTTAAAAATTCAACTTTTTGGTTGATAATTCAACTAGTTGTTTTAAAAATCATTTTCCTTGGTTGAAATTTTTTTTGTTTTAAAAGGCGTTTTTAAATTCTACATGCCCAGAACTTCAATCTGAGCCATCCTCAAAGAAAATTAAGCTCAAAGGAAAGCTTTCAGCACTAGGAAGTTTTCATCAATGAATTCACATAAACCTTCCTCTTTCACCTAAAATAATTGTTTGCGTAAAATTTAAAATTAATGTAAAAAGCAGATTCTTTCCAAGGTTCTTACTTTTATTTACGATTAGCTGTACTCACTTTATAGGGCTCAGCTTTAATCTTCCATATTTTACCTCTAATTTTTTACTTCCATCATATAATCTGCAACCTATGACCTTTTACCGTTGACCTCTTACCTTTCATTCTTGAACTCCGTCTTCTGACCCCTAACCTCTGATTTGTGATGTCTGACCGACGACCTTCCATGTTTACGTTGAAATATTAATAAAACTTCATAAATTCGTGTTGCTTTTGAACAGGAAGCTTTAAACTTTTAATAACTTTAAAATGAAAACCTCATAAATGGATTTTGGGACAGGTTTGAAATCGAAAATTTGAAATTCGTATTGTCTTGGAATGAAAAGCTTTCAAATTTGACTCATGAACTTGCTTATGGCCTTTTATGGTATTTAAACTGATTGCATAATTTTTCTATTTGTTGCAGGCTTTCGGACTTTAATTTATTTACAACAAGGTGGCACAGTCACAGCTGGAAGAATGTGAATTCTCAACCGTAGTGATGAGTCTCTTTATGTACTGCTACATTGGTGATTATTTTCAGTTTAGATTTGAGAAAACAGTGAAAGCTATCTATAGTTGTTTCTGGTACAATGGTTTACACAAAGTAAGCAGTAATGTAGTCCACATGCAAACACGTGAGAGGCGGCTGATGAATCTCACCGCAGAAATTTCTTTAATATATATCTAGAAATTTTTAAAATCGCTATATAAAAAGCTATGAGCTTTTCCTTAGTAATGGGAATCCTTTTTAGTAAAAATGGTGACTTAAAAAGGAAACTTAATTACTTAAAAGGAAAAAAAACACTCTTAACTCATACATTATTATTATTATTTCTTTATTGCTACACAAAAATAA
>JAUELO010000276.1:2709971-2731467 GCA_032357855.1 Amphibolips quercusostensackenii | reverse complement strand
AAAGAAAATCCGTATCTCATGAGATCTTAAACTTCTGTATAATAAAAATTTTGCAGAATCTTGCGTATTGGCTGAGATAAACTCAAAAATTCATGATGTTTATGGGGTTTTTTACATGAAAATCGATATATCATTCATTTTCTCGGAAACTATCACTCGCAGAAAAAAATCATCAAAACAAAAAATATGTAACTCAATAGGAGCTACAACTTTTCCACAAACATTTCGCCAGATTTTGCATACTCGATTAGATAAACGCAACTATGACGTTTCTGGGTTTTTCACGGTTTCACTATGAAGATGACCTAGTCGCTAATTTTCACTATCAAATTCGTAATCAGCGCATCAAAGTACATGAGTATGCCGAGTTCAAATAAAATTGAAGAATTCAACTGTTTGGAACTGCAACCCAACAGAACTACTGTAAACTTTTTAAATCTTTTGAAAATGCTTTGGAATTTCTTAAAATAAAAGACGCACTGGCAACTTTCGTTCTCAAAAAAACGCCTGAAACCCACAATTCGGGTCTTGAAGGGTTCAAATATTTAAAATCTTTTTAAATCCTATAGAATTAGAGAAATAAGTTGAAAATGCATTGAAATCTTTTTAAATGCCCTTAGTTATTTCAATTTCTTTTAAATCTATTTAAATTATAAAAATCAGTTAAAAGTACCTTGAAATTTTGTTTAATTTCCTGAAATATTCCAAATCGTTCAAAATGTTTTGAAATCACTTCAAACATTCTAAAAATCCATGAAATAGCTTAGAATCTATTAAAATACCCTACAATATTTCAAAACCCTTTAAATCTATTTAAATTACTGTAATCGATTAAAAATTCTTTAGAATCTTTTAAAATTCCGTTGAAATCTTTTCAAATGCTCTAAAATAGTTTAAATTATTTGATATTATATTAAATTACTCAGATTAGTCTAAACTTCTTCGAAATCTTTTAAAATACCCTCATTATTTCAAATCCTTTTAAATCCTTTTAAATTATAGAAAATAATAAAAAATTCCTCAAAATCTTTCAAAATACCTTAAAATAGTTGAAATCCTTCAAAATCTCATTCAATTACTGAAATCAGAATAAACTTCCTCGAAATCTTTTGAAGTACCCTTAATTACTTCAAATCCTATGAAATTCTTTCAAAATATTGGAAACGATAAAAAATTTCCCGAAATCTTTTAAATACAATTCAAATAGTTAAAATCCTTTCAAACGTCATCATATCACTGAAATCAGTTAAAATTTGCTCGAAATCTTTTGAAATACACTTTATTACTTTAAATCCTTTAAAATCCGTTCAAATTATATGAAACAATGAAAAATTTTCCGAAATCTTGTGAAATGAAATTAAAATAGCTGAAATCCTTTGATATCTCAATAAATTACTGAAATCAGTGTAAACTTTCTCGAAATTTTTTGAAATACCCTTAATTACTACAAATCCTTTAAAATCCTTTCAGTTAATAGGAAACGATAAAAAATTTCCCAAAATCTTTTCAAATACAATTAAAATAGTTGAAATCTTTTGATATCTAGTTAAATTACTGAAATCAATTCAAATTTTCTCAAAATCTTTTAAAATACCATTAATTATTTCAAATTCTTTGAAATTTTTTTAAATTACAGGAAACAAAAAAATCCTTGAAATCTTTTAAAATACCTTAAAATAATTTAAATCCTTGAAAATGTCATTAAATTACTGAAATCAATTAAAATTTCGTCGAAATCTTTTTAGATACCCTTAATTACTTTAAATCTTATAAAATTCTTTCAAAATATTGGAAACGTTAAAAAATTTCCCGAAATCTTTTAAATACAATTCAAATATTTAAAATCCTCTGAAACGTCATCATATTACTAAAATCAGTTAAAATTTGCTCGAAATCTTTTAAAATACCCTTTATTACTTTAAATCCTTTGATATCCGTTCAAATTATATGAAACAATGAGAAATTTCCCGAAATCTTTTGAAATAAAATTAAAATAGCTGAAATCCTTTGATATCTCAATAAATTACTGAAATCAGTATGAACTTCCTCGAAATTTTTTTAAATACCCTTAATTACTACAAATCCTTTAAAATCCTTTCAGTTAATAGGAAACGATGAAAAATTTCATGAAATATTCTCAAATGGAATTAAAATAGCTGAAATCTTTTGATATTTAGTTAAATTACTGAAATCAATTCAATTTTCTCAAAATCTTTTAAAATACCATTAATTATTTCAAATTCTTTGAAATCCTTTCAAATTATAGGAAACGATAAAAAATTTCCCGACAACTTTTAAAATACATTTAAAATAGTTCAAACCCTTGGAAATGTCATTAAATTACTGAAATCATTTTAAATTTCCTTGAAATCTTTGAAAATATCCTTAATTATTTCAAATTCTTTGAAATCCTTTTCAATTATAGGATATAATAAAAAAATTCCTCGGAATCTTTGAAAATACCTTAAAAATAGTCAGAATCCTTTAAAATGTCAATAAATCACTAAAATCAGTTTAAACTTCCTTGATACCTTTTGAAATACCCTTAATTACTTCAAATCCTTTAAAATCCTTTCAAATTATGGGAAACGATGAAAAATTTCCCGAAATCTTTTTAAATACAATCAAAATAGTTGAAATCCTTTGAAATCTCATCAAATTACTGAAATCAGTATAAATTTCCTCGAAATCTTTTGAAATACCCTTCATTATTTCAAATTCTTTGAAACGCTTTTAAATTACAGAAAACAAAAAAAAATCCTTGAAATCTTTTAAAATACCTTTAAATAGTTAAAATCCTTTAAAATGTCAATAAATTACTAAAATCAGTTTAAACTTCCTCGAAATCCTTCGAAATACCCTTAATTACTTCAAATCCTTTGAAATCCTTTCAAATTATAGGAAGTGATGAAAAATGTTGCGAAATCTTTTTAAATACATTAAAAATAGTTGAAATCCTTTGAAATCTCATTAAATCACTGAAATCAGTTTAAATTTCCTCAAAATTTTTTGAAATACCCTTAATTACTTCGAATCTTTTGAAATACTTTCAAATTATAGGAAACGATAAAAAATTTCCAGAAATTCTTTAAAATACAATTAAAATAGTTAAAATCCTTAAAGATGTCATCAAATTACTGAAGTCAGTTTAAATTTTCTCGAAATATTTTGAAATACCCTCAATTATTCCAAATTCTTTGAAATGCTTCTAAATTACAGGAAACAAAAAATCTTTGAAATCTTTTAAAATACCTTAAAATACTTAAAATCCTTTAAAATGTCATTAAATTACTGAAATTAATGAAAATTTTTCTTGAAATCTTTTGAAATACCCTTAATTGCTTTAAATCCTTTTAAATCCTTTCAAATCATAGGAAACGATAAAAAATTGTAGGAAATCTCTTAAAATACAATTAGAATAGTTGAAATCCTTTGCAATCTCATTTATTCACTAAAATCAGTTTAAATTCCCTTAAAATATTTTGAAATACCCTCAATAATTTCAAATTTTTTGAAATCCTTTCAAATTATAGGAAACAATACGAAATTCTTCAAAATCTTTTAAAATACTTTTAAATAGTTAAAATCCTTTAAAGTCTCATTGAATTACTGAAATCAGTTTAAACTTTCTCGAAATCTTTTGAAATACTCTTAATTACTTAAATCCTTTAAAATCCTTTCAAATTATAGGAAACAATAAAAAATTTCCCGAAATCTTTTAAAATACAATTACAATAGTTGAAATTCTTTGAAATCTTATTAAATCACTAAAATCAATTTAAATTTTCTCAAAATCTTTGGAAATGCCCTAAACTGTTTCAAGTACTTTGAAATCCTTTTAAAATATAAGATAGAATGAAAAGTGCCTCGAAATCTTCCAAGATACCCTAAAATAGTTAAAATCCTTTGACATTCCATTGAATTACTGAAATTAATGTTAACTTCCTTTGAATTTTCTAAAATACCATTGAATATTCTAAATACTTTAAAATCCCTTTAAATTATGGAAAAGAATAACAAATTCCGTGGAATCCTCTATAAGACCCTAAAATATCGCAAATCCTTTAAAATCTTTTGAAACCTCCTAAAGCTTTCTAATGCTCTTAAATATTTCTTGGAATATTTATAAATACCCTAAAATAGCTAAAGTTCTTTGCAATTTTATTGAATTACTGAAATCCATTTAAACTTCCTTGGAATATTTTTAAATACTCATAAATATTTTAAATCCTTGAAAAGCCCATTAAATTAATGAAATCAATTGAATATTCCATGCCATTTTTTTGAATACCCTTAAATATTTCAACACAAATTTGTGTATTTTTAAACTATTACAAATTATTTAAACAATATTAACTTAAGCATAACCGTGTTCTTGAAAAAATCGTAAAAATCTGAAAATCACCATATTATTCCACTTGCCCAAATATGTGTCAATCTTGACTTGTTTACGAAGCACTTTACTTGCTGGGAAATTGCGTAGGTCAGGATTTACATTGGCTGTCACGTAAGTTCGTGCCAGGGATCTAAAATGTGTAAAAGCAGCAGACAGTTGATCGAGTGGCTATTATCGATAATTTGTTTATTTATTCGTGCCTCATTGCTTCACACTGCATCTGTCCAAAGTAATCATGCGTGCCGACGCGTCTGCATATAATCATGCAGACACACAGCTGTATAATATAATTATTTATACTCTCTGAATTTAAATTTGTGATCCATTTCGCACTGATTTATTAATAAGTTCAACTAGTTAGTTAGTTAAATTCTCTGAAGAATCAGTATAATTTACTAGATAATTAGTTGAATCTTCTGCAAATTCACTGATTAATCAGTTCCAAATCGCCAGAGTGGCAGCAAACCCCAATTTTAAAAATGCCCTGACTTTTCCCTAACTAATTTTTCATTTTTCCTGACTATTAATATTTAAAGATCAACATTCTAATCTTGTAACGTTTTTATCACATAATATTTTATAAATGTTACAAAACAATGTTACCTTTTAATCTATAAACTTTCAATTTACTCAGGGCTTCCAAAGGCTAATTTACTTGAAAAAAGTAAAAAAGTGGGATGCATATTTAAACCCAACAAGTCACTAAAAGTGACATATCTGCATTAATAATGTCACTAATGTTCTCTTAAACTTTAGAGAATGTTGAAAAATCCGAATCAAAAGACTTTAAAACAATTAAGGTTGAATTCAAAATAATTCAAATGAATTCGAAAAAATAAAAAAATATTCTATTGATTTTAGTAAGTTTGGAATGAGTTAAAAAATTATGAGAGTTCAAAAGAATTTAAAGAAACGCCTAAGAATTTAAAGTAAGTTTAAAAGACGTCAGGATGAATTACACAGAAACTACAAAAAATTCATTAAATTAATTGAATTTAGAAAAATTCAAGTAAATTTAAATAATTTATATAATTCCAAAGAACTCAAGAGAATTCAGGAAAAATTAATACAAATTCAGGGCGATCTACAATTGAATTCTAATAAATTGCAAAAAATATTTTGAAATCTCTACAAATCTTTGAAACCTTGCGAAATTTCTTACTTCTTGTAAATAAATTCTTCGAAATCTATTCAACAATTACAAAATCTCGTGCAATTCTACGAAATCTGATATTTCCAGAATTCTTGGAAATTTGACTCTAATACGTTTCCTTGGAATCTTTAATAATATTCTAAAACATTATAGGTCCTATAAAATCGTTCCATATGTCTTCCGAAATTCTTTAAAACCCTATGGATTTTTTTTTATTTCTTAAAATCATTCAAGTTCTTAGACATTTTTTAATCTCCCGAACATGTTTTTGAAACTCATACAATACCGTGAAATATTTTAAATCCTTTGAAATACAAAGAAATAAATTAAAACTTTGTAAAACACTTTGAAATTTGTGACAATTTTTTAAATACTCTATAATATTTCAAATCCGCTGTAATATTTTGAAATCTTTTGAAATTTTCCAAAGCTCTTGAAAATTCCATGGAAGTTTTTTAAATACCCTACAAACTTTTAAATCTTTTAAATTTATTTAAAAGATTGAAATCTGCTAAGCAATTTTCTAGCACTTGCCATTTTTTCAAAATCCCTTTTTTACCTGACTTTTCCCTGATTTCAAGATTTTCCCTGAGCTACGACCACTCTCAAATGGCTTACTTAATAAAATCATAAATGGGTTTTACTGATGAAAATTTAGAGAGTGAGGTGAAAAATGGGTCAGATTTTTCTCTGTCACAAAATTTTCAATTCATAAATTTACGTTGAAATTTAAGATATATAGGACAAATCCAATAAAAAAAAATTAATTACAAAATTGCTTGGTATATCTTTCCTATATTATATTATTTCATTACATATTGAATTTAAAAGGCTATAATTTCTGCTGATAAAACAAAACGGAAAAGTTTTCCTAGAAACAAAATATGTGTGAACATGAAGAAGCAATTTTATGTTGACAAAGCGTTTTTATCATGCTGTACGAATTTTCGCTCGTGATAATTAGAGGCTTATTTGACTTTATAAACTCCTGTACGAAATGAAAAAGAAATTGTATTTGCCTGACTTCGATTCCCGTGACAGGGGGGCAATGCAGAAACTCACTAAAATCACGTGAAAATAACTGCTTGGAGATAGTCCGTAAACTCAACACCATATTTGTTTTCAAGAGGAGAGACACGTTTTTCGAAAAATTCATTGTGAAAGTGTAGTACATTTAACTAAAAGCATTACATATTTCAAAAAAGTGTTTTTCAGTATTTTTAAATTTCACCCTCGTTTTTTTAAACGGTAAAATTCAATTTCTCTTGGTCAAACTCCAATAGATTTGTATCCACTTTAAGAAGAAAAATTCAATTTTAGGAGCAATTCCCTTTCATAAATATCGACATCAAAGTAAATTAGATTTGTCTGGAGGTGAATTTTGTTTTTAATATCGTGACGTCCAACCAAGCTTATTTTGTCTACGAGAGGGCAAAACAGAGAGAAAGCCAGAAACGGCAGGAAGAAGAGTTAGAATAAAATAAAAGCACAAACTCGGAATTTGATTTCCTTCTGGATTTCATCCAAGACGTCCTGTTTCACTAAATGTTACATTTTCGACCACGATGGCGAGACATGGCTTTGTTGGTGTATACGTTAAGTGAAAATGTATGTACTTTTCAGAGTTTATTGTGTTTGCCAAAAATATATAAAAAATTAATAGATCATTAATCGTTTTAAAAATTCACCGATAATTGATAATTTAACAAAGAAAAAATTGTTTAATGTTAGTTCAGTCACAAAAAAAGAGTACGACTTCTAAACTGGTTTGAAAAAATGCAACATCCAAACAAAGATTTCTTAGCATAAAAAAGAATTTCCAGCTTGCTTAAATAAAATTTAGGATCATAAGCTTTTATTTAAATTTTCTCATTCTTTATTGAAAATTTATAGAAAAGAAACCTTTTCTCATAAAAGTTAAATTAAAGAGAGTTAAATTTATACAGAAATTCGTTTGAGGAAGACATCTAAATATTTGAGCTCAAAGGATTTTTAGTGCACTTCTAACATGGTATATTGGTTCAAATTAATATTTCAAGGATTTTAAAAAATTAGGGATTTCAAAAAGTAAGTAAAATTTGAGAAATATTTCAGAAAATTTTTATTAATCATAATATATTTATGAAATTTGTAATAAAATTTTAGACTTCTGAAAGGTTATATACGAAATTCTTTCATTTAAAAGTTGTCTAAACTATAAAGTTTCAAACTTATATTATTTAACTTTAAATATTTTCAATTTAAACTTTTATTATTATCGCGTTCAATTTAAAATTCTTAAAATCCGAAAGTTTTCTTCAAAATTCTCGATGTTAAAATATTTGCACTTGATATTGTTATTATTATTAGATTTGGAATGCTCAACTAATCAAGTCATTGTAAACGATTTGTGATAATTCTAATCGATTTTTAAATTCAAAAATATTTTACTAATTAGGTTTTGATATTATGTTTTTTTACTAGAGTAATAACATCGTTTCTTGTCGATGAAAGAACGTTTCTTGATCTACCAGTCTGAAACCGTCATTCAATTAACAGCAACAAAAAACAATATTTTACAAAGTTTTAAAAGGTTTCCGACTATAATAAAAAGTTGCAGAAGATACTTTCAAATTTTTAAAATTTCTGGAAAATTTCAAAAGACTATTAGAATCTGTAAGACTTTCAACAATGTTTATACAATTTAAAAGAATTAGGAGGATGTCATAAGGTTTTAAAATTTTCACAAATTGCAAATGATTTTACTATGGTACAAAAAATTGTTATAGAGTTCTACAGGTGACTTAAAGGCCCAACAAATTTTTGAGTACAACTTGTTAATTACAAATTGCACAAAATAGAGTTTTAGCAAAAAATTACAAGTATAAGAAATAAATTTGATTGCGAATATCAAAGAAATGAAAAATATGCATTTTACTAAAAAAAAAAAAGTTAATATACGTATCCACTTGGACACATGGAATTTTTTAACACCCTCAAGCACAGTAAAATGACTTTCAATTTGATTCTTCATACGGACTTACCTTAACTTGATTTCATATTATATGGCGCAGTTGATATTTTTTAAATCTAATCTGTTTTGAATTTCAAAAAAACAATCATGTTCAGCTTTATAATATATTCGCTTTAAAATTGACGCTTTTTCATATAAGAAGGTCCATTAATTATCTAAATACGATTTTTGAAATTTAAGACACCCCTTCCCCTATTGTAAGGATTCTTAAGATTTCTACGTCCCTTCTTTGTTATGTAAGATTTTATATTTTTTACACAATATACTAATAATGTATCAATTATTTTTATTGTGAGTGAGAGTTTAAAAGATTTAAAAGATGTCACTGATTTGAAAGAATTTTAACAAATTTTGAAAAATTTTGAGCTAATCCTAAATCGTACAAAGTATATAAAAAAATAACGATTTTTTTACGTATTTCAAGAGATTTTTCAGGGATTTCATGAGACTTCAAGAGTTTGCAAAAACTAACTAGTACAATTTCAGAGAGAATCTCAATTATTTTAAGGGATTTTACAAGATATGAAGGACATGAAAAGATTTTCATAAGATTTCAAGAGATTTTACGCTATTTCAAGAGACACCGAAGGATTTTGATGAAATTTTAGTGATTTTAAGAGATTTTGAATTATTTCAAACAAATTCATACGATTGTAAAGTATTTTAAAAGGATATTAAGAGCTGTAGAAGTATTTAATCAAATTCTGAAAGACATTAGGGTATCTTGTAAGACTTTGAAATATTTCACGGAATTTCAAGGATTTCGACCGATTTTGAGACATTTTTACAAATTTTAGAGGACTCAAATTTTTAGAAATTTTGAATGAAACAAATTTTAAGAAATTCACCAAATTTTCAAAAGAATGTATAGGATATTAAAGAATTGCAAAGATTTTCAGGGATTCCGCGAAATTTCATGAAAGATTTAAAAAATAGTTAACTCCTTGACACTACCTATAATTATGGGACGTATATTAGGGTGTCTTGAAAAACTTAATGTTTTTTTTAATGACACACCCCTAAACGTGTTCTATTTAAAATCAAGTCGAATTAAATGTCCACCGTATTTCACGCCGATAATCTGATCCGCGAATCACTGTCGTTGCCTCACAATAAGCTATTATTTTAGAAAGGCTATTTTACCAAGGAATATTCAAAAGAAAATTTACAACTGCTACTTTCATTTAGAACTGTACAATTAATTACTTCTCATTGTCTTAAGGCATGTTCATAGTTTGACACACTTTTGGTGGGGAGTACGAAAGGGTGTCCAAAGCATTACTCACCCAAAATTCCTCTTTCTTATTATTTTAAAAAGATATAGTAATTTAAACCTGTTTTGTCTGCTAAAATTACTTTTCATGCTATTGTACACATTATGTCATTATTTGCTTTGATTCTGTTTGCTTCCTCATAGAGGCGGCTTTGTAATGGTAACGTTTTCTAAAATTTTTTAATTTATTCAATTAAATCTTCCTTAATTTAAAAATGTCTTATATAACGTTCTAAGCAATTGCCTGGATGTATGCGTATGTGGATGTGTGAATCTGCGGATGCGTGGATGTGCGGATGTGTGGATGTGCGGATTTGTAGATGTGAGGATACGTGGATGTGTGGATGTCATACTTTTTTGTAAACACGATAACTTAAAAACGGTTGCAGATAAATTGATGATATTTAGAAGACTCAGTTTCATTACTAATATCTTAAAACTGACCAAAAGATTTCTAAAAATATTCATTGCATTTTTTAGCACCTAATAATATTTAAAAAATCGTTTTTTTATGTTAAAACCTTTTTCCTTACAAAAATTTAAAGTTGATGCAAGAATATAATAGATTTCTTGGTTCGAGACGAATCGATTGACCTATAATAATAATAATAACACATTTTATCAAAGAGTAAGGAAGTAATGGTCATTTCTATTATATTAAAACCCAATTTTTATAGTAAAAATTTGCTCATTCTCATAATTTTAAGTTAATTCAAGAATAGAAAAGATGTGTTCGCTCTCGAATCGATTGACCTATAATAGCGATACATTTCATTAAAGAGTAAGGAAGACATGGTAATGCATAATATTTTAAAAAACGGTTTTTTATGGTAGAACTTATTTCTCTCACATAATTCAAAATTTATGCAAGAAACGACAAAATTCCTTGATTCTAAGGAAATCGATTGACATATAATATTAATACACTTTTTTGAAGAACAAGAAAGTTATGCTTATTCAATATATGTATTCAAAACATCTGTGTTAACCAAAACAACTTTCTTTATAAACATGATATAAAGTTGATGCGTAATTAGAAAAGACTTTTTGATCATAAATTTTTAAATAAAATAATTTACAACATTTTCGCAAAAAAAATTATAAAGCTGGGAAAGGGATAGGTGCGACGGAATTTTCCTCTTTCCTTCATCAGATCAAAAAATTACCATTTCGAATACAAAATTTAATTTGTCTGATTTGTCATTGTATTTGAAAACTTTTTGTATTATTTTGAAATTTTGTATTTTTTGTATATCTTGATTGTTAAGGAGATACGATTATGCATATTATCCGCAAAAAGTTACTCATAAGTTCTGTCAGACCTAAGAGAAAAATTTTGGCTATGGTTGTATACTACATAATAGAGAAGTTGTGTATACAAACAAGTGCACACTCAACTCCTCAAGATCGGATCGTATACGTGGCAACTTCGCTTTTTCAGATGGCTACCACGTGCTTATTTTATTTTTCGAAAAATTTGAAATCCTCAAACTTTACATACCTCTTATTCTCAAACTAAGAGAACAAAAATTATAAATTTTTTAAAAATCTTCATGAAACCCCCTTCTAACATATATTAGTTAAAAAAACGGTAAGAATAGTTTACGAGTTAGAAATGTAACATTTTCTCATGCTTGGGATAGGCTTTACGTGTATAAGGGTTCAACTTTGATCTTAATTATCTTAGCTTAGGAGCAGACAATATTTTTTTAAATTTCGCAAACGTTTAGATAACATTCCAAAGATCCTATAGTCAAAGTTTAAACAAATCCGCAAGAAAAGTGTGTTCGTGACCGCACCTCCTTAAACTGGTAAAAATGAAAACTTAAGTTTGTCTATTATTTCAAAAATCACTAATGCTTCCTTTATAAAGGAGCAAATACATTTGCTAACGGGAAGTAAAGTGCTCGTGAAATGAGCTTCATATAAATATAAATACAAATAAAGTGGAAACACTCGTGTCCTAAAAAACTCACTGTTTTTTACGCACTCCTCAAACTTGTTCTATTAAGTAAAAAAAAATGCAAATTTATCTTTTCTTTTTAAAATAATTTCAAGCCGTGGCCCTGGGGCCTTAAAATGCCTAAAAATAATCAAAATGAATAATAAATGTTAATTTTTATGAATATAATGATTGTTTGTCAGGGAATATAATTGATGGTATAATACATTCAGGAAAAAATGGACACAATTGGACCAGAAATACTATCACTAAGCGTAAAAGACTAGCCTTTATAGAGGTTAGAATATTATATTTATCTTGTATTTTGTTAAGTCTTAAAAGAAAAATTCAAAAAATGGTGTGTAAAATCTTGGAAATTCAAAATATAATATTTTGAACCCTATAAAGGGTAGGTTTTGACGTTTAGGAATAGTATTTTTGGTCCGATTGTGTCAATTTTTTCCTGAACGTATGATACCATCAATTGTAATTTCTGTCAAACAATTAATATATTTACGAAAATTAACATTAATTATTCATTTGAATCATTTTGGGACAGTCTGAGCTCTAAGAGCCCAGGACCACGGTTGAAAATTTAAAAAAAAGTAGAAGATTTGCATACATTTTTTAACAAATAGAAAAAGTATAGGTAGTGCGTCAAAAAAAAATACTGAGTGTTTTCAGGACACCTCACTGTACATAATGTGAAATATTACATAATAAAAAAGAAACAATGCAAATAAAATGATTCATAAGATTTTTTAGACACCCTACTCAAAGTGTGTCAAACTATAAACATGTTTTAGACCCTGAGAAGTAAATAATTGTACAAGTCCAAATGAAAGCAGTAGTTGTAAATTTCCTTTTAAATATCCCTTGGTAATATAACCTCTCCAAAATAACAGCTTATTGTGAGGCAACGACAATGATTCGCGGATAAGATTATCGGCGTGAAATATTATGGACATTTCATTCAACTTGATTATGCATTGAAGGAGAAAGAAGCGAAGGAAGTAAGTGAATAATGTGACGTGGGATCGAGAGATGGACGAAGAATGAAGGGTGGTTGTGGCAGAAAGCGGGAGAGAGGGAGGGAGGCTTGATGATTTGCGATATCTTGGGCCCCGTCGACCGGGGGCCAAGTCTCATTTACCCAAGGTAATTGTTGCTCCAGGACCCCCGGCATAACTTACGCATAAATTACAAGGTCCCCCGGGTAAGAGAGAAACAAGCGTATTGGCAACACTAATTGGCACTAGTTATCCACTAACGATGCTAATTTACTTTTTACTGAAAGTTCTTAGCCCCGCGACTCCTTACTTCTTCCTCCCCTTTTGCTATTTCCTCCTTTTCTTTGCCCTTACTCGTACATTGCATGCCCTTCTTCCATCCTTATTATGCGACTAATGGATTCCTGGGGAAGGACTCTTTCGAGAACTTCCTCTCTCACACTTGATAAACCACCAAGAAAAAAAGTGTCTACAACGCTTTCTGCATCTCTAAGTTGCTACACCTTAAAATTTTTTTATCCTAATTCAGAAAAATTTGTTTTAATTTAAAACTCAGTTCTGGAATTTAGATATACTTAAGTCTTAAATGGTATAGCAGAGTAAGCATGCAAAAAATGCTCCTAGAGGGAATTAAATGTGAGTCATCTATTTGGAAGCATAAAATCGAGAGAAAAAAATTCTACCAACATTTCAAACCGTGAGCCGCTATATCGAATGAGTAAGGAGGGTAACGTCCATTTTCGTTTTTATTTTTTTAAAATTGTTTCTATCATTAGAAAAAATCTGACTAAATTCACAAAACTTCTTTCGGCCATTCTCAACGTGCTCAATTTAAAAAAAAAAAATTTTGACCGGAAATTCAAATTCAAACAAAAATTTCAAACTTTTTAAAATTGTTATTGTGTGATAAAGCTCAAGTACTATCTCAATTTTTTCACCGAATAATATTCACCCAAAGAACTATTATTGTAAATTTTTCTAGATTTTTATATTTGGGAGATCTTAGTGTAAAGAATTAAAGACAGTAATTTTCACATTAGGGTGGTCCAAGTTTGAACCTATGAAAATTCGACTTTCGGTTTTGGATGACAAGCCCCACCCCTTTTGATTTGCTTATTTTCCGGAAGAATAAATTCCGTGATTTTTTGTAATTTGACCTATGCCCTGGGCTTTTAAATTTAACATGGGGTTATAAATAAAAAAAGTTCAATTTTCAAGAAAATGAAAAAAAAGAATTAATTTTTATAAACTCTTTATGAATTAAAGTACAGTCAACTCTCAAATAGTATTTAAGAAATAATTCCCACCTAATAAATTTTAATTTTTATACTCGAGATCCTCTATTATTATGCCCGGAAAATTCCCCAAAAATTTGGTAATTATTTAAACAATTTCTATTTGTTTAAACGACTTTTTCTCCTGCAAAGCAAGAAAAGTTATTAGTATCTGAAATTTTATTAATGACAAAATTAACGAATTTTAAAAGTAATATTTTTTTCTCAAGAATATTTAGCAATTTTATAACAATTTTCATTTGTTTAAACAACTTTTTTTCTGTAAATCTGGATTTTAATTTTTCGGCAGTTATTGACATAATTAGAAAATGTCACAAATAATATTGTTTCGCTCAAGACTTTTGCAATTATTTAAACCACTAATAATCATTCATTTGCGCCTCTTCATAGGGCAAGTAGAGTAAAATCTAGATTTTTCTAATCTCTTACACCTGGTCGTTTGATATTTGGTATATCCTTATCTCAGAACGTATACCTTATATTGTTCCAACAATAATACTTTGTTAAAAAAATTAAAATATCTTTTGAAAATATATTGCTCTCAAGATCCTTTAATTGTGTCATTATTTCCAGATAATAACAACTCTTAATGATTCAAAGGAGAAAAAGTTGTTTAAGCAAATGAAAATTGCTCAGATAATTACTAAATATGTTGAAAGCTGTTACTTTTGATATTGATTAACTTTGTATAATTTATACCGAAAGGTAATAATTTTTCACGATATACCGAGGACAAAAATTAGTTTAACAATTTAAAATTATTTAAAAAATACTTCAAAACTCGTCATTTGTCAATAAAAAATAATTCTTGTTGAAAAAATTTCAAAAAATACCGTCTCTAGCATGAATTTGATAGAAAATTGCCATTTTTAATTTTTTGGGGCATTTTCCGGTCACAATAAAACTGGATTGAAGATGTAAAAATCAAAAGTTATCAGCTGCAAATTATTCCTTAAATACTCCTTGAAAGGTTAATATACTTTCATTTACAAAAATGTTATAAAAAGTACTTTTTCTATTTTTTTAAAAATCGATCTTTTTCCTTTTAAAACCCCATGTTAATTTTAAAAGCCCGTGAGCACAGTTTAACGTAAAAAAATTACGGAATTTATTTTTCGAAAAAAATCCAACTAAAGGGAGGGGGCTAATCACCGAAAATCATAAGTCGAATTTTCATGAGTATAAATTTGGACTACCCTAATCTGAAAATTGCTGTTTTAAATTTTTTACACTAAGATCCCCTAAATTTAAAAATCTGAAAAAATTCACAATGATAGCCCTTTAGGTCACTATTACGTGGTACAAAAACGAAAATAGAACTTAAATTTTATCACACAAAAAAAGTCAAACAAAATTTTAAAAATCTTCTTGAGTTGAAATTTCCCGCCAAAATTTTTTTGAAAAAATCATGCACGTTGAGAATGACTGGAAGAAGTTTTGTTAATTTTTTCATCTTCTTCCTAATAATATAAATAAAGAACAACAAAAAAACGAAAATTGACGTTACCCCCCCTCCACTCATCCAATATGGCGGCTAACGGTTTAAAATTTTAGGAAGAATTTTTTTTTGATTGTATGTATTTTCACTTTCTTTTCTAAAATTCTAAACAAAATATATTATTTATTTAAGACGACACCATCAAGAAGGAAAAAATATTTAATTCAAATCAAATTTCGATGATTAAAAAAATGACCTATTTAAAGCGAAAAAGTAACCGAAGGTGACTAATTTCTAACACAAAAATTGACTAAAAGTGAATAATGTACATTAATATGACTTAAATTCTTTTGAATTTAAAAGAATTTGATGGAATTTATTAGAATAACAGGTGAATTATAACGAAATCGTGATAAATTCAGTAAAATTCCAGTTAATTGAAAAGAATTAAAGGGAATTCAAGAAGCTCAGAGGAAATTTATAACAATTGGAATGAATTGAGTAACACTTTAAAAATAAATTCAACAGAATTAAAGTAAATTGAAAAAAAATTAAGACAAAAATGAATTAAATAAAATTCTAGTGAATTTAAAGAAATTTTAGGGAAATGAAAAGAATTTGATGACACTCATAAAGATTCATGTGAATTTGAAACAATTAAAAAATAATACAAAAATTAATAAAATTACCTCAATTCATTATATTTAAAGTGGATTTATGAAAATAAACAAGGGGATTTAACAGAATTTCATAAAATGCATAATAATTGAAGGTGACCTTAAAAGATTTTAGGGTGAATTAAAAAAAAAAGAAAAAAATCAGGAGAGTTTTTAAAAATTTTAAATAAAGCAAGAATTCAATCAGAATTCGAAATGAATGTCAAATATATTGGAATGAATGTAAAACAAATGTTCCATTGATTTCCGTAAAATTGGAGTGAATTTAAAAGAATTCAAGGAAATTTAAGAGAATGCAAAGGATTGATAAGAATTTAGGATAAATAAATAATAATTCAGGTTGAATTCCAAATAACCTCAAACAAAATAAGAAAAAATCCAAAATATTCCTATGATTTTCTAAAAATTGGAGTACATTAAAAAAAATTCAAAGAAATGTCAGAGAATTCAAGAAGAATAAAAAAATCAAGGAATTCAGAATACATTGATAAGAATTTATTGTGAACTTTAAATCAATTATGAATAATTGATATAAAAATAATAAAATTTTTTCTTTGATTTTAGTAAAATTAGGAGAATTTTATAAGAATTCAATATAATTTAAGAGAATGAAGAAACAATTTAAAGAATTTGAGATCAATTAATAAAAATCTAGATTAAGTTTCAAATACATTCAAATAAATTAAAATAAATTTAAAAAATCTGAAACATTTAATTGATTTTAGCCAAACTGAAGTGATTATAGAAAAATTTAATAGAATTCAAGAGAATTCAAGAGAACTCAAAGAATTCAAATTAGATAAGGAAGAATGTAGAGTGACCCTTATGAAAATGAATTATTGGTAAGTATAGGACCCAGTACTTTTTTCGCAAAAAAGTATTGAATTTCCAATACTTATTCGCGAAAAAGGTATTAGATCCATTAATTACTAATACTTCTATTACACAAGAAGGATTCCAAATTAATTTAAATAATCTAGAAAAAATTCAAAACATTTTATTAATACCAGTAAAATTGCAGTAAAATAAAAATAATTTAGATGAATTTAAGACGATTTAGGATAGATTAAAAGAATTTAAAATCATTTAGGATAGATTGATAAGAACTCAGGGTAAATACAAAAAAATGCAAATAAATTGAAAAAAAACTGAAACATACTATTGACTTTAGTAATATTTAAGTGAATTTAATGGAATTTGAGGGGAATCAAGAGAATTCAATAAAAATCAAAAGAATTTAAAAGAATTTAGGATAACTTATTAATATTTCAGTGTGGATTACAAATGAATTCAAATGGATTATAAAAAAAAATCCATAATATTTTATTGAGCTTAGTAAAATTGAAGTGACTTTAGAGGAATTCAGGGGAATTTTTGAAAATAAAAGGAGGATATAATAATTTTAAAGAATTCAGGAATAGTTGATGAGAATTTAGGGTAAATTAAAAAATTAATAAATTATGAAGAATTAAAAATATTCCATTGAATTCAATAACACTGAAGTGAATTTAGTATAATTTGAGAGAATTCTAGAAAATTCTGCGAGATTCCAAAGGATTAGAAAAAAATCAGAAAAGACTAATACAGAATGAATTCTAAATCAATACAAATAAATGGAAGGAAATTCAAAATATTTCATTGAGGTCAGTAAAATTGGAGTGAATTCAGAAAAATTCAAGCAAACTCAAGAAAATTGTAGAAAATTCAGCAAGTATTCAAATAATTTAAAAGTATTCAGTATTAGTTAACAAGAATTTAGGGTGAATTTGAAAATAAAAATAAATTTAAAAAAAATAGAAAATATTTCATTGACTTTAGTAAAATGGAGCGAATTTAGTAAAATTTAAGGGAATTCTAGCGAATTTAACGAAAATTCAAAAAATTTAAACAAATTAAGCAAACTTTAATAACTATTTACGATGAACTTTAAATTAATACAAATAAGTTGAAAAAAATTCAAAATATTTCATTGAGTTTAGTGATATTTGAGTAAATTTGGAAGAATTCAAAGAAATTTTAAAGAATTAAGAGAGAATTCAAATCATTTTAAAGAATTCAGGATTAGACATTGAGAATTCAGGGTGAATTCCAAAAATAATAATAAATTTGAAAAAATATATAAAATATTCCATTTATTTCAATAGAACTGGAGTGAATCTAATAGAATTTAAGGAAATTCTAGAGAATTCATAAAAAATTTGAAGGATTTTAAACAATTAAAGATAAATCATTAACAATTCAGGTTCAATTTCAAATCAATACAAATAAGCTGAAGAAACTCCAAAATATTCCATTAAGTTCAGTAAAATTATAGTGAATTCAGAAAAATTTATGGTAAATTGAAAAAATTAAGAATACAAAAAGAACTATTGAATTCAGTGTGTTTTGACGGAATTCCAAAGAATTCAAGAAAATTCATAAATAGGTGTAGACCTGACTTTAACAGACGTTAACTCGTGGGTTTTTTTATTTTAATTTATTGACAGAAGTGGCCAAAACGATCTTTTCATCTAAAAAAGTGATTGCAGTGACTTTATCTTAAAAAACTTACTAGAAAAGGAGTTGTGTAAAAAGAACTGACTAAAAGTGATTGTGTGACCGCCATGATCATACGTCAAAATAAAAATAAAAATTCTTAATGCAATCTGAAAATGGTAAATTGCTTCAAAATGAAAAAAGCCGCGGTTATTATTTCATATTTTCCTTTCCTCTTTCTCTCGGAAACAACAATTTCTTACACACTAGTAATGTGTGATTCGGTGTAATGTCGACGAGCTTGTGGTATGCGGCCAGAGGTCATACTAGGTTCAAGGCTATACAGCTTAGCGAAGATGTAAGTACCTATAATTTCACGTATGAGAATTGCAATTTACGAATAGCTTACATGAGTGGAATGGAGATTCATTTGAACACAGCCTTAGTTTCATTGACTACCTGCTTCATTAGTATGTATTTATTTATGTATTTAGAGAAGGAAATAACTTTTAATTAATTTTTTAAAAAGTCCTCGAGATCATTGAAATTAATTTACTTTCTTTAATTAACTAACCAACCAATAAACGCGCTATATGCGCGATTACCAAATATTTTCATATTTTAGGTACTAAGATGCATTGCACTGACAATGGCCAAATGAGTCAAAAATATTTATTTTCAATTAATTAAGCACTTTACTTATAAGTTCTAATACTTGAAATATGACAATATACAAGAAAATTGCTACTAAGAGTTCACTGACAACAAACTTTATAAAAAAATTGAAATTAATATTTATTGATCTTGAAATACTTATGGCTCAGTATTCACCAAATTACTGTGAAACACTATAAAATCCCTAAAAGTCCCTTAAAATAAATTCAAATACTTAAAAAAAATTCAAAAAATTTTGAAATACTCCTCAATCAACTGAAAAATTTTGAAGGCTCACAAAATCCTATACATCTTTTTAAAATCCCTTAAAATCGTTTGAAGTTCCTCATAAATTTTCAGCCTGTTGAAATTACTTGAAAATCCTTAAAATCTCATTTAAATATTTTTAAAGTCAGTTTCAGATTATCCAATTGTGCAGATAGTTTCGATTATGTGATTCTTCACATCATTTTTTGCATTTAATTAAAAACTTTCAATCACTTTGTGGCTTTTTTATCTAGAAAATAGGGGACTTGAGGGACCACAGCTAAATATAGGGTACGTTAGGAGATATAAGGACTGGTCTGCGATGCCCTTTTCAAAAACTATTTCCTTTACTTTTTGGTAATAAATCATATCTTCAAATAAGAAGAATAATTTTCAAAAGAAGTATTTAATAATAGTCAGTCGTCTTGAGGACACGTTTGTCAAAAGACGATGCACCTTCCTTGAACGGTTAGCTGCGGATACAGTCGAGTGCTCTTTTCTCATACGGACTATTATCTATTACAGTCGCCTCTGTTTACCTTGCCGCGGTTGGGATCGTAGGGGAGTAATTTTCGTGGAAACGATGTTCTCCCACTCTCGAGCCTGACTGATGCTCGATGCGAATTGTTCCGCTCTCTGTTTACGTTGCCATGTTCATCAGCGAGCACAGCGCAGTGAAACAAAACAGCTATCAAATCTTTTTCGTTCAATTTTCGGTAGCTTTTAACTACATTCATCAGCGGCATAGCCAGGAATTTTTTTCGGCTTAGGCTAACCTTACGGAGGAATGGCAAACAAGGTTGTTCAAAAAATAAAATTACCTAATATTGAAGATAACAAGCATAATTTTTAAACAATTTATTATTGTTTTTAATAATATTCTCTTCGTATAATGTTAGAAAGTTGCGGTTTTCTTTAAATATACACCTTTTTGTTTAATTTTCACTTAGAGTGTTGTAATAATTAATGAAATTCATCAAACATAAGTGTTTAAACAAATTTTTATTGTTTACAACTTTCTTCTCCTATAGTAATGCTATTTAGTTGCGGTTTTTTTCTGAAACATTTTAATTTTTGTCAAGTTTCCACTTAGAACAAAGTTACAATTATAACACTTTCAGAAATATAATTTTTTGAATAGAATATTATTGTTTATAACTATCTTCTTCTTCATTAATGCTAAATAGTTACGGTATTTTTCTAAATTTTTCACTTTTTGTCCATTTTTTACTTAAAGTAAGATATTAATTAATTATTAATTAATTAATTAATTAATTATTGTTATAACAATCATCTCCTATATTATTTCTAAATAGCTGCGGTTTTTTATAAAAATGTTTACTTCTTGCCTACTCTTTACTTATTCAGATAAAAATGTATGCAAGTTAACAAACATAATTGGTTGAACACTTATTACTGTTTATAACTATCTTCTTATAATTTTTCAGCTTTTCTTCAACTTTTAAGTTAAAAACAAATGTGGACGTCCTCATGAAAAGGGCGCTTATGACCAGTATAGAGTTACATACGGAATCATATAGCGGGATAAGTTTCCGGCAAAACGAGTCACTAGGGCATTTTGGAAGCTGGAACTTCGAAGAACCGCTTTTGACAAGAGCCGTATGCGCACATGTTACACTTTTTCTTTAAAAATTATATATACCTATTTTCGCTTGCTTTCAGAGCATAAATAAAGTGTCATAAGATTCAGTATATGTCGTAATATTATTCCCCACTTGAGCACAAAAATAATTATTTTGACCCTGACCGAGAAAAACGCGAATATCTCCCAAACTAGAACTGACTATAAGGGCGCTTTTCATGCAGACGCCCACAAGTAATAAATATTAATATTAATTTAAACAAAAAGTCTCTCAAATAAAATTTATATTTAATATGACTC
>JAUELO010000276.1:2685479-2697909 GCA_032357855.1 Amphibolips quercusostensackenii | reverse complement strand
ACATAGTAGAGGAAAGTTGCGCATGTGCTATAGTAGAGGGGAGTAGCGCATGCGCTATGTACACTTTCCCCCGACCGATCCTTTGCATCACGTGTACAGCGCTCGTGTGACGCCTGCGTGATTAAAACCTGTTAAAGAATCCAAAGGATTGAATACTGTTAACACTAATAAAATGATAAACTTCGTGTATAATGTGAAATTTGCAGATATTGAAGATTGTGGTACAATGAAATACTAGATACAGTACAATGATTCGTTTCAAGTACGTATAAGCCGTCAAATTGGCAACTCCGTAGAAAAAGACAAGTTCTCTGCCATGCATCTTCTGAACGGTAATAGCCTGAACCCTATTTTTTTTTAAATTTCTTTGGCATGGAAAAATGAAAAGAATGACACCTGGAGCACTAAGAGAAAAATTTTTTTCAGCTAGATATGCAGTTTTTTGTAAATCCACTTTTTTCGTATTTTTCCTCAGTTCTTCTAGATTATCTCGGCAACCGTATAATATATCACAGAAAAAGGCCCGCCGTTTGATTCAGAATTAGAAAATGCATCCAAGTCATATATTAATTTTTATTGAAGAAATTTTTTAAAACATTCTATCTTCTGATTTGTAATTTGAAAAAAAATTGTTGATCTAAAAAATCTCGAAAACCTGACGTGCTGCAGAGAAATGGAGGCCAGATTCGAATTCGCCACAAAAAACTACTCTGAAAATAATATGTCTTATTCCATAAGCACATAAGTCACATTTTGTTCACCAGTGTTATATGTTATTTTTCTTATCATATTTCAAAGTAATTTTCTGTTCCTATATGTTAATAAGAAAATCTCCTAAGATGTAAGCTTTTAAAATGAACGGTTGTTGTCCTTCGTCTATTAAAAATTAAAAATACAACCCCTTTTAAAAAATTCATATGTATATTTTAATAGGGCCGTATTTCGAGTGATGTATTGAAAAAGATTCTGTAGGTAAACATTCTAGTCTATGAAACATCTAGTTTATTAGCTATTTGTGAGCTCTTATTTAATTACGATTTCCTTGTCTGAATTTTAAGGTTATGTTAAAACAAACGCTTAAAATAAATTGAGCGACTCACCCTGGTAGAATATGTTTTTTACACTCATCGTAAAGTGATTTCCAACCCAAATAGTAGAATGAAAAATCCTCCGTGATTTTGCATTTTACGAAATGTCGATTTCTTTGTTTAAGTCTTTAAGGGATGTTAAAGCAGCCCTTAAGAACATTCAAACACTTTTCTAGGTCAAGGACGCTTCCTGCACGTATTTTAATTTGACTTTTCATCCCAATAATTTAATCGAAAAATCTTTCGTGGTTTTGGTTTTTTTAAAATGTCGATTTTCGTGTTTGAATCTTTAACGGATATTAAAACAATCCTGGAAGAAAATTACAACACTATTCATAGTAAGGAACGCTTTCTGCACTCATTTTATAGTGTCTTTTTATTTCTGAAGTTTAAGCAAAAAATATTCAGTCTCTTTGACTTTTTGAAAGTGCTGGTTTCCTTGCTTGAATCTTTAAGAGATTTTGAAACCATCCCAAGACATTCTGTGATCAAATCGAGAATCTGTCAAGTCTACGGGTACAATACTTTTGTTTCAGTTAGTCTGATCTACAAAATACGAGACATTTAGCCAAATCTTACAAAAACTTTTTGAGAAGAATAGCATTTCAATAATAGGAGAATTTTTGTATTGAAATACATGCAAACATTGAAAGTTTGGCAATTATTTTCGTAAAAATTGTCCATTTTTCTGAAAATTCTCTTTCGATTTGATGATATGCAATCACAAAATATAAAAAAAATTGTTTAATTAAACATTTTGACGACAAAATATTCTCAGTACATTTAGTGCGGAATTCTTTACAATATTAAGATCGTATTTTACAGAATGTAAAATTAAAAAATAGATTAAAAGAGAAAGTGTACTTAGATATGTAATGAGGACTAATAACTCGCCATTCTTTTTAAAACTCATTGCATCGAGCGTCATAATTAATCGAATCGTTCCACTTTCTAACCTCGACGATATAACGAGTTACTGAGTGTACAGAGAAGTTGCAAAATCTTGTACACACTCATACAAAGTCAGTATGATAATTCATAATTATAATACGAAATCTTGAGCACGGTATATGCATAAAGTTGCATAATTGTTGTTTAAGAAATATAATTTTTATATCATACATATAAGAAACTCTGATAATTTAAAAGAAATTGATATCAAATCATTAGAATCATTAGAGGACAAACAATTGTATTATAAGTAGAAAATAGAAAATAAAAGATTATTTATTCATATTGAAATGGAAATATTTATAAGTATACGTGAGTGTTCTGCACCTAATTTATTGCATTCATTAATTAAATTGTTGGTAAAAGAAATTCAAGAAAAAAGTGTATGCTCACATAATCTCAACACCAGAAATTACTTTTAATTAATTAATTTATCTTTATCACATGACAGTGCAAAAGTGAAATCAACAAAGAATCACTCAAGATGTTAAGAGAAATAAAGGTCTCACTTTCTAAGACGAAAGTGTTTATCTACGAAGTGGAATTGTTCTCTAAACCTACATTATTATTAAGAGGTTCTTATTATAATAATTGGCAATGTAATTATGTTTTCACTACTTAAAAAGTCAAAAAGATTTTGTATAATTCATAACGCAAATTAATTTTATAGCGTTTTACCTTCTTAAATATGTAGTTGAAAATTACAAACCATTCAATAATAACAATTTTTAATTGAAAACATTTCCATTTGTAAATGTAAGTATACAGATTTTTTTCAAAGAGTTATTCACTTCTAAAATGATTTAAATTTCGTAATTTCGTAATCTTTAAGATACGCAAATAGCGATTTAAGTTTTTAGATCTCTTCCTGTGACTTCCTGGGATTATTTTTAAACCGTTTTTCAGCTGCTGAAACCTTGGAAATCTTAATCTGATTTTCGTAATTTCAGGGCTCGGATTGACTTCAAAGCTTAAAAAATTCGAATCATTCTCAAGAAATTACAAAAAAATTTTCTGGAATTTTGAAAAAAGCCCGCAAAAAGTCGCAGAAAATTTTTAAGATTAATGCAACCAAAAAACATTGTCAGAGATTTAATTACTGAAATAATAGCGTCATTTCTTTAGGAATATACAGTACATAATTCTTATCGATCTTAAAATACCCTTTGCGCAATTAAAATAAATTTAAAAGTTAAAACAATTTTTTAACAATATTCAATCATTTTGACAGATTCCAAATCTGCTTTAAAAATATTTCTTTCTAAACTGCTAAAATAGTCAACATAAATTACTTTCAGATACAATATCGCACTCAATATGAAACGTTTTAAATTCCTAAGATTTTAATTTGAAATATATAGGATTATCATGTAATTAAAAAAACAGCTGACTTTTAAAACCAAAAGATTAATTTTTATTAAATAAATGAACTAAAAAAATATAACAATTTTCAACCAAACAGTTGCATTTACAACCAAATCTTCAAAAACTTTCAAGCAAAATAAACGAATTTTTAACAAAATAATTCAAAATAGTCAAATAATTAAATTTTTAATTACAAAGATAAATTTTTAACCAAATATCCAAACTATCAAGCAAAAAAATTAAACTTCAACCAAGAAGTCAAAATTTCAATCAAAAGAGGCGAATTAAACAAATACTTAAATTTTCAAGAAAAAAGATAACTTTTTTATAAAACAGCTGAATTTTCACCAAAAAAGTTAATTTTCAGCCAAGAGGGACGATTTTTCGGTCAAGAAGGATGACTTAAAAACAAAATTACTGAATTTTCAAGCTACAAAGGTGAATTTTTAACCAAATGGTCGAATTTTCAAATAAAAGTGATTAAAGTGCAACCAAAAACAGTTACATTTTCAATCAAATAATTAAATTTTTAAGCTAAAAGACGAATTAAAAAAAAAGTTAAATTATCAAACTGAAAAGTTTAATTTTTAACTAATAGATCGTTTTCATTAAAGTAAAATGAATTTTTTAACAAATATTAGAATTAAAAAAAAAATTAATTTTCATACAAACAGTTGCCTTTGACACCAAATAGTTAACGTTTCAATTAAAAGAGACCAATTTTTAACAGAATAAGTGAATTTTTACCCAAATAGTTGAATTTTCACGCCACATACGATTTTCTTAGGGCAAAGGTTTTCAACTAAAAAGGTCATTTTTAACCGATGAAGATAACTTTTCAACCAAAAAAGATTACTTTTTTATCATAAAAGAGAAATTTTCATTCTAGGAGGATGAATTGTTTGCAAAAAAAGGCGAATGTTTAACAAAGTAGTTGAATTTTTAACTACAAAAGATTCTTTTTAAAAAAATTATTTAATTTTTAACAAAATGATTCAATTATTAACCAAATAGTCGAATTTTCAACAAAAAAGAATGAACTTCCAACCAAACATAGTTTAACTTTTTTATTTAGGTTTAATAAATACAGTTCGCATTTAAGCGGAAAATTAAAAAAATATATAAGAAGGGAAAGCTTCTTGAAAACAGGGAAAAAAGAGTATAGCAAACTATGAACCGAAAGGAAAAAAACTCGATTAGACACCTTTTTCTTCAAAAAGTCGCAATTTTTAAAAAGGTCGATAAAAATCGAAAAATTCGTACGATCCGAGCCGTCTCTTTTAAAATGAGCCAGTAAAATCTTACTGCTGTCTAGTGAAATGAGAACTGGCTAGAATCTAACAGGATATAATATATTGCGCCTAACTGTGGGTAGGACCGTCATTACGTCAACGTATCGCGTCGCCGTAAAAAGACTTTGCTGCCTCGCTACTCACGGTATTGTATGTTATAAGAGTATGGTTTCTGAGTTTTCTTTTGTTTTTACATCTCGGGTTTAAGGTTAGTTTAAAGGAACAAGTACCGCGCAGAACAGTGCGTGTTAGTCGAAGTAACGAGCGCGCATGCGCTCGAATTTACCGCGGACGATAAGGTACCCCACTACCAACAATGGCCTACTTTGCTGTTACCACGCACAGAAGAAAAGGAAGCCATACTCGTGTTGCAAAAAATATTTTATCTGAAATAGGCAGAATAAACGCCCTGTATCTGCCTGCGGAGCAGCAGTGAGATAGCACTTTATTATATCGCGACAAGCAGCACATGAAGTAAACTTTATTGTACCACGTCTCCCCACGCGCGGCGCGTACGTTCGCCTTAGAATCAAGCGCCATTTTACTTCCACTCCGTGGGTAGATAAATTCACGCTTATTCTAACTACTTTAGATAAAGTATCGTATACACCATGGAAGTAAAGTTGTTTTATACTCGGATGCAGTTTTACCGTCCTCGTTTTCAGCTCGGATGTTACCTTATGCATCCTTGTATAAAGTTTAACTTTACTGTCTAGGTACATAATCTACTATTATCCCCTGCTTATTGCAGCCAGGTCCCTAATATTTCTAATCCCAACATTTGTACGCAATAAAGTTCGTTTTCACTCAAGAAATGCAGAGACCAAAGCGGAGACACGCGCTTACCAGACGACTGGAAGTTCACGTCTAGGCCTACGCAGCTCTAGTTGATTTACTTGCTGGATCATCCAGCCAAAGTAGGAAAATCACAGGTTCACCAGTAATAATTCAAAATACTGATTCAACTAGTAACAGTCTCTCTGGTTCAGTTTCAGAGAGCATTTCGGTTATTGAACAACAAAATTTTGCTTGGTCAATCAAATATTTTGTTGAATCAATGGAAATTTTTTAGATTTAACCAAATTTTTATGTATATCCAAGAAAACAGTTTTTTGGTTTTAAGTATATTTTTTTCTGTGTAGATGAATCGTGTTTGGTTAACGGTGATTGATATTTCATTCGCGGTGCCGTGCCCTAGAATTGAATTAAATTCATCAGAGATAATGGACTAAACTAGACTGGGTAACTTATAGGAGAAATAAACTTTTAGTCACTTGATTCAGATTCGATTTCAAAAAAGGGATCTAATAGTTTTTGAAGGGAACTCGATCATTCTAATTGGGTTATAACCCAGTGCAAAGAGGAAATCTAGCCGCAGCTCCAACGGAATTTCTCATCCGGCAGTAACATTGACGGATGCTACCATAAATAACGGGAGCGCGGAAACTAATTGGAGTTTCTTGTTAAACAGTTGCTCCGTGCTGACTTCATGAATTCTCGTTAATCTGGGTTAACGTTACATAAGAGACGATAAGTTCTTACGATGTAAGCTTTCATTACTTTGCGATTATCTATCGAAGAAAAAAATTAATTTTTCAACCCAAACTTGTGACTCAATTCCACCTTTTATCGACCTCACTATCGACAAAAACTTAAGCAGGGTGGCTCCAAATCTTCCTTTTTGAAATTCCTCGACTATTACCGGAACATTATTATTTGAACACCAAAATTCTAATCTTGTAACATTTTTAACATAAGATCTTTTATAAACGGCATGAAATAATCAAAAACATTTTTTTGATTGTTATTTATTTATTTCCTTTAACCAAAAAAAATTAATTTTCCATCCAAAAGAACGAATTTTTAACTAAACCAACTTGAACCAAAAGCAGTTGCATACCCACCTAAATAATTAAACTTTAAAATATTGTAAAATTTTCAAAAAGAAAAGATAAATCTTCAATCCAATAGGACAAATTTGTGACGAAATAGACAAATATTCCACAAAACAGTTGAATTATTCACCAAAAAATATGACTTCAACTAAATACCTACATTTTCAACAAGATAATTAAATTTTCAACAAAATAGTTAAATTTTGAAACGAAAAAGATTAAACTTTAACTTTAGAAGACGAAATTTTACGACTCACAAGAACTTTCAACTAAAAACAACAAATTTCAACCAAGAATGGGCAAGTTAAATTTTCCAGAAAAAATTTTTAATTTTCAACAAAAGAGGAAAAATTTTCAACAAAATAGTGAAATTTTCAATTAAGGATATAAATATTCAACAAAAATGATGTATCTCCTGCAAAAAATGAATTTTTTATAAGATAGTTCAACTTTTTACCAAAAAGGACGAAATTAAAACAAAAAGACGAATTTTCTGCAAAACAGTTACATTTCCTACCTAAAAATATAAATTTCCTACCAAAAAAAAAATTTTAACCAAAGAGATGCATCTTTAACTAAAATATCGAATAATCAACCCAAAACAAGAATTGAACTGAACTTTCAAGCCCAAACACGAATTTTCTGTAAAACTGTAGAATTTCTAACAAAAAAAATGAATTTCTAACCGAACAGTTGCATTTTCAACCAAAAAAGAGGAAATTTCAACAAAGAAGATTAGTCTTCTACCAAAAAAGACGAATTTTCCACTAAAAAAGATTCAATTTCAACAAAAAACACAATCTACATTTTCAGTCACAAAAATTTATTTCTAACAAAAAAAAAAGAGTTAATAACAGAGTAGTTAAATTTTTTACCAAAGAAGTTAATTTTTAACTGAAGTTATGAATCTTCAACTAGAATAGTTAAATTTTTAGTTAAAAAAATGAATTATCAAACGAAAGAAAGGCTAATTTTCAACTAAAGAAATACATTTTTAATTAAAATTATGAATGTTTAACATGAAAACAATTTTTTATTAAAATGGTTTAATCTTCAACATATTTGTTGAATTTTCAACCAAAAAAGTTGAATTCTCAAGGAATAATCACGGTAAGCTTGGACTGAGTCCAACCTAGAAGGGCTCACACCTCTCGTTGTTCAATAAGAATCAGTTCAGTGATGCGTCATGATTATTCTAAGGACAAAAAGAAAAAAATCGCAATATCTTGAAATCACAATTATTTTTGTATTTTTAGCTTAATATGCAGTTTTGGATCGAAAAAGTATCTAAACACTGAATATCTTTGAACACTCGAAGCCATTATTTATATCATATAGTTAAGGAGATACAGCTTCGGAATTTATATTTTTCTTAAAACTTTGTGAAAAAAGTTAGTTTTAGTATTTGTGAAAAAGCACATTTCTTGTGCACTGCAGACAAAAATTATTATATTATTAGTTATATAAGTCCTAATTAAGAGAAAATCTAAAAAATAAATACAATATTATATCTCATGCGTCCTATTTTTGGCTTCAAAGCTATATTTAACTCAATTTTCTAAGACCCTAAGTTTAAATTTGCAGAAAATAAGAGCCACTTTCTTAAAACGAAACTATTTTTATGTCACTATCTACAAAATACAAAAGCTTTCAATTTTGACCAAAATGAATGAGTAATTTCATTTGGCAACTTACAAGCAAGAAGAAAACAAGCACTCGAACAAGCATGAATTTCGTGTGTAGCAAATATCTAATTACAAGACTTTAGGAATGAATAATTGAATCAAAGCTTAAAACTGAAGAATATGTCAAGTTAACAAAATGATTCTTTGAGTAAATGTTCCTTTTTTATAACATATATAAGAGGAAACTTCTTCAATCAAATAAAAAGGCATTTTATTCTTTGAGATGGATTTCCGTGCAATTGGATTCTAAAAACATTTAATTTTCCCAATACATAGTTAAGTCTTCAATAAGTATTATTGAAGTAATAATGCCCTTTCACTTTCGGTGTTAATCAGAGATTTCCACGCCATAAGCTGCCTTTCTCCAACAGCGTCAAGTTGAAAGAAGGAGATAAATATTGCACATTCAACGATTGTAAGAAGTGATTTGGAAAAGTAATTGTATGAATTTACATTTAAGATTTAATTAACATTAAATTTCAAGCTAAGATTATAATTTCAAGTTGTATTTTTGAGTAAACTGTGTTTTCTTGTAATTGCAAAACAAACGCAATCTTTTATTTCATCAGATTGAATCAGGAAATCTTCTTTTTTATTTTTTTAAAGGTTCCAGTTTTAAATTTTCTTTTTCGCATTTTACAATTTTAATGACTGAAAGGTGGCATTTCTTAAGTAACAAAGGTGGACGTTTCGATGGAACATCGTTAAAATGTGTCATGATCACTTTTTGAAATAATATGAGAAAATGATCAGTTTGGAAGGATGAGACAGTTTGTTTATAAGTATGTCAATAATTGCGTACACTACATCTCTACTAATTAACGTTGAAACGGAAACCAGAATTCCTTTAGGCAATTTATGATGTCTCGTTTTCCTTTTCATGTGTAAAAAATTCTTCGTAGAGTCAAAATTACCGTTAATTTCTCTTTAAATGATTAAAATTATAGAAAGTAATTTTTACTTAATTAGTGGAATTATAGTGGCGTTATAATATGTGATTTTCAAAGAAAATAAGACGACATGTATTTTTCTAATTTTCTAAAAAGAAAATTTTCGGCCAAGTTAATAGTATTTGAATTATGGTATTTTTGTAAAAAACACTTATTCTTTTTTAGAAGCTCTATAACTTTAGACTAAATGGAAAGTCGATTTATTTGAAATTATAAAGAACCTATTTTCGCAAAAACATAACCTTCTCATTTTTGTGTCCCGAGAATTTTTTTTTTATATATATTGAATTTTCGCACTTTTCTTACAAGCAACGACAGAATCGACAAAGTGTATGCTATAAAGTATGATGGATGTCTTGCATCTTGTGCGAAAAAAATTCAAAAACTCAATAAAAAAAAAAATTTATGACCACAAAAATGATATACCCTGCATTTAGCTTACATAATGTCTTCTGTGTATGAGCAAACATTTAAAAAAATGTTGAATACAAGAGGATAAAGTCGAATCTAATGAAAAAAAATACTTTATTTACTTTAATTAATTGTTTTAATGTTTGCTTATATAAAGAAGACACTCTGTAAGTTTTATGCAGCCCGAATCATTTTTTTTCCACGAAAATCTTTTTTGGAAAATTGAATTTTCGAATTTTTCCCGCTACCATGCAAAATATCATAAAAGAGTAAAAAGTATTTTTTATAGAACTTTTTAAAATGCACAAACTCTTTTGTTATCATTTTATCGAGTCTGTCGTTGTTTATAAGAAAAATGCAAAAATACATTTTTTCAAGAAAAAAATTTTTGGTGCCTATGAAAATAGTTTGGCCTGCACAAAACTAACAGGATATCTTTTTTGTATAAGTAAAAATTTCAAATAAAATTACGTTATGCAGGGTTACCGATTTTTGAGGCCGGGAGAATCTTTTTTCCTATAAAAATATAATTTCAGACATTTTTTCGTAAACGTTTAAAATGTTGCAAAAGAGGAAGAGGAATTTTCTATATAACTATTTCATACGTGTACACTTTTATGTTAACATTTTTTTGTATCTGCTTTTCTTTGCGAGAAAAATTAGAAAATTCCATTTTACGAATCAAAATCTCCTGGCCACAAAAGCTATTTAGCCCGCATGATACTCGCTAGATGTCTTCTTCATGAAACCATACATTCAACAAAAAATTGACAAAAAATATAATTGTGGATTTTCTGAAAACCTAATCACAAAACTAAAATACGCATAACTTCAAAGAAAAGTTTTTTTTATCTAAAATCGGAAATATACGCATGTTCTAATTTCCTCTCAAAAAACAACATTTTTCGTCCCTGAGAGATCCTGCAGCGTCAAGTGTAGAACGTACCTAATTTGAAACGGATTTAGTCTTATATTGTTTTTTAAAATTAAAGGTGGTGCATCCAACTAAATTAGAAGAAAGCTTAAGGAAAACTAACCTAATTAATCTGAAAATTTGCATGCTACTTATTAATTCGTGAATTGATCATCAAATGGAGCGAAGTACAAAAAGCACCAGTTGCCTTACTTTTTTGGAGCCACAGACTATCTTCTATTTAGTAAAAAAAAATACTGTATAATTATGCCAAGATAAATAATTCTAATATTATTCTCCTGATCATACCAGGCTAATTCCTGTTGTTCTCTTTTCCACGTATTATTTTTCTAAAAGTAGAAATCGTAATTCGATCTTTGTTACGCAATAAGTCAAGATAAGTTCGTTGATGCCTTACAGTAGAATAAATCGATCGTCTGAGACTAAAAGCTGGCAGACAGATCGAAGTATTTGTTGTACACATACTTGCAAGTTCAATGCATGACGCAGATGATCACACAAACAAGGGCATTGAGAGAGTCTGGAAGAACGAATACTGGAATTTATTACCCCGTTCGTTGTCTTTATCCGTCGGTGCTGATTTATGAGTTTCGTTTGTGACGATCGAAAGAAGACAGGATGGGAGAAATTGAATGCTATAAAGAAGTGGAGGACCGGTAAGCATGTCGGCGAAAATCGCCGTCATTCTCTCTACGTTTTATCTCCTCGTTCTCTTACTTACAAGAAAAACCAAGGCCAATCCGCATGTCACTTACTCCAAGTTCAACGGTGTAATATTCAAATTGTAAAAAGGCCAACAATAACTAAAAAGTCAAAAAATTTATTGAATTATACATTAGGTACCTTGACTAATTGATTCATATTGGCATTTACTTCGAGTTAAACAAAGCAATATCCAAACTGTTAAAAGGCCAACAGTAGCTAACGATTTCGAAACATCATTGGGTAAAACATTAGGTACCTTAACATATGATTAATGCTGTCATTTACTGTTACCATTTACTTCAAGTTCAACATAGTACTATTCAAATCATAAAGAGACCAACAATAACTGACAATTTCAAAAATTCATTAGATAAAACATTAAGTAACTTAACTGATTGATTCGTATTGTAATTTATTATTACCATTTGCTTTATATTTAACATAGTAATATTAATATTATAAGAAGACTAATAATAACTAAAGATTCTAAAAGCCCATTGCATAAAACCTTCAGTTACTTACCTAGTTGATTTGTATTGTCATTAGTTATTACCATTGTACTTTAAGTTTAACAAAGTAAGATTTATATTATAAAAAGAACAGCAATAACTAACTATTCCGAAAATTCATTGGATAAGACGTTAAGTGCCTCAACTAATTGATTCGCATTGTCATATCTTATTAACATTTACTCCAAGTTCAAGAAAGTAGAGTTTAAATTATAAAAGGCTAATAATAAATATTACATAAATGCATTAGATTAAACATTAGGAACCTTATCTGAATGATTCAAATTATCATTTGTTATTGTCAAGTACTCCAAGTTTAACAAAGCAATATTCAAAGTATAGAAAGGTGAACAATAACTAACGATTCCAAAACCTCATTCAGTAAAACATTATGCACCTTAACTAAATGAGTAATGTTTTTATTTACTGCAAGTTTAACACAGTAATATTCGAATTATAAAAAGGCCAATAATAAATAACGAATTGAAAAAATTCATCAGATCAAATATCTAGTACCTGAACTAAATGATTTATATTGTCATTTACTCTAAGTTCAACAAGGTAATATTCAAACTGTATCAAGGCAAACAATAACTAACGATTCCAAAACCTTATTGGGTAAAACATTAATTACCTTAATCAATT
>JAUELO010000276.1:2620734-2633527 GCA_032357855.1 Amphibolips quercusostensackenii | reverse complement strand
CCTTCACTTTTTTGAAAAATATTTTACCTGAGGAAATATCCAACCGTCCCGGGACTTTTTAGACACCCTGTATAATTCGCAAAAAAAATGGAAATATAATTAAGGCCGACAGAGCCGTAAGTAAATAAAGTTCCTTTTTAATCTAAAATGAAAACCAATTTTAAAACTACTTTAATCGTAGAGGTTTTGATAATTTTATAATATTTGCAAGTTAACTCCTTATACCTATCTAAACCGAGCGCGAAGCGCGAGAAAAAAAGTATCCTAGCGCGAAGCACGTGGCAAATATATTATCGAGCGCGATATTGAATGTTGCAGTCGATATGTTCATTTGTAAAAATTCAATTTTAAAATTCTTTAATTCTATACTAAAAATTGATACATTTCAAATTTGCAAATCTTTAATTTTTATTTATTATTCCATTTTTTTAATTTGAATCTGAAAATAATAATGATTCAAAGCTTGTTTACATTTAAAGACTCACAATAAGCAAATATTTTTAGATTAATTCTAAAATTGTCCAACTTCACAATTGTTCTTTGAACGCTCAAGCTTACAATTGTCAACTTTTGAAATCTGATTACATAGAACTTTTTAATCTTCGAATGCTGCAATTCAACTTATTGTATTTTTCTATTTTGAATTAGCAATTATTGCTTTATTTTGGATTATTCAATTAGATAATACTTAGTTTTGTAAGGTCTGAAAGGGGTGATTCACAAAATACGTAATGCATTCAGATGGGGAGGGCCAAATATCATTCTTCATGTTAAAAAAAATGGATAAAGTATCATGCAGGAGTGGGGGTGTGCAACATATATTCCTGGAATACGTATCATGTATATTGTGAATAACAGCAAAAATATAATTTGAAATTAGATAATTCATCGATTTTACATGACTTTGCATTTTTAAATGGTGTAGAATTAAACGCTTTATTAAAAAATTTTAGAGTCGTTCAATTGTTATTAGTATTTGATTTCTGAATAGTATATAATATATATATATATATATATATATATATATATATATATATAAAAAGTATAAAATAAAAAAAATAAAAGTATAAAAGTATATCTAAAACGTTAAAATAAATTTTTTTCAAATTTGTTGATGATTTAAAGTTCAAAACTTTAAACGTTTCGAAATCTAACTTTGCTTAAAAAATATTTTCTCCTTAAAGATTTTTTATTTGAAATCAAGAAATTTCAAGCGCTTGAATTAAAATTACGTTTCCAGACGATTGCTTTGAGTTTCATATTTCAATTAAGAATACTTATTTCTCATATGTTGAAAAGAGCTTTATGAGCAATAAAGCAAAAGTGTAGACTCCCAAAAAATAAATACGCTTCACTTTGATATAATTTTTTAACAATCGTGAATAATTTGTTTGCGTTGCTTCGTGGAATCTTGAAAAAGGTCATGATTAATCGGATTGAAAATTATAAATGTCCCGAGTTTCTTTCAGACGACACATAAATCTCCCAAGCGTTCTGTTCCTGAAAAGAAATATCAAATTTAAAACTCTAAAGAGAGCTTGAAGCTCTGCAAATGACGTTCTCTTCGACGCGGTAATTATCTCGCGCAATGAAGTCCATATAAATTTATTTCATTTCTCCGTGAATTGAAAGAAAAATTGAACGAGCGTAGCGACACAAAAACGTTAAAAGTGCAGGATTATTATCTCCTGCGCGCTTTCTTGCTGGAACGAAAATAATTCCTCTATAAGTTTCTCTTCCCCTTCTCATAACTATTATTTTCTCCCTTTTTTTAATTTTGCTTTTACCTTGTCCTTCTTTCCCTGCCTATTTCCGTTGGTAGAAAAAATTGCTAAAGCAATGTTTCTGGCGAGAGATCTAGATAGGCGTTGGTGTAGCTCGACGGTTTAACGAATCATCGATAAATCTTATAAAGGGAGAGACAAAAGAGAGAGTGGTAAAGAGAGAAAAAGAGAGCCTCTTGAAAAAAACTGAACGTTTGAAATATTCAATGGCGCATATATACATGGTACATGTAATCCGGTCGTGAAGTATAAACGAATATATACATATATGTATATTTTTTAAATCGCGTATATCTCGCACTAGTCGTAAATATTGCCTTGCAATATACGCGAAAACCTGACGGCAAACGAAAAGAGGGGATGACTGCAGTGGTTCGTTAAGGGGAGATTCATTTGTATTGCAGCTCTACTTGATGTATGGATGACCACGTCTGCGAATTTACCTACGAAGACTTTAATATTTATTGTAAAAATTGATATTATTATTATCATTATTATTGTCTTGTAAGGCTGGTATGTTTGAGTTCCGTAGCACTTCGGTTGAAAACTATTATACTATGCCTTTTTATTTTAAAATCCCGGTGAAACTAAGGTCTATACACAGTTTATCCTTATTGCTAAAGTATCATTTAAGTTCTTTATCAAGAACTGGCAGATTTTTCTTAACTATAATAATCCGTGTCTGCATCAGACTTCATTGGAAGGACTTGCATTTGCCTGGACATTTAGACATGGGAGAGAAAATCTGCAGAAAACCGCCTCCCGAGTTTAGCTGGTTTATTTGACAGACGATTTTAAAGGCAGGAATTCGGCCCTACCCGTGGAAAGCACACAATCATCATCAGCGACAAAAACTTTTGCTCGAGATTAGTTAAAACACAGCGAATACACAACCAGGTCGTACTTCGCAAATGGCCACCCATTCGAGTGCTATTCGCACTCGAAATGGCTTGACATCTGGACTCTTCTTGAGTCCAGATTCAGCTCATAGCTAATGCCATCGGTTTGAAATTGGTTAAAATTTTAAAAGATTGCAGAACAATCAATAATTTACGAAGAGGATTAAAAATACAAACCAAATAATTATTTTTTTGGCATACACCCTGATAGAAGATAACCCAACTTTTTAGCCTTACAAAACAAAGTTTAAAAAAAATATTTGTCCAACAAATATTTTGCTTTTAGAATTATAAACATTTAAAACCATATAAACATACCTTGGTGTCTTTGACTTACAGAGTAGCCGTATTAATCAAAGATAAAAATCTCGGTCATTACCCAGTAAGCAAAAATTTGTTCAGTCATTGCAATCAAAAAATTTGTACTCATAAAACTAACATTTTTTTTAGTTAAAGTAATCAAAACTATACTAAACAATGTTAAAAATAAAAAATGTCCCTCTTTCAGTTTAAAATAAATTAAAAGCTAAATTTTCTCTCTTCTAACTCAATATAAATCTTAAAAATAAGAAAATGTTTCTCTTCCTATTCAGAAAAATTTTAACCATGATTTTCTTCGTACCAACTCGATGAAAACCTTAAAAATGAAAAAATATCTCCCTACTAATTCATAAAATTTTGAAACAGAAATTGCCTTCCTTTTAACTAAATAAAAATCTCTAAAACAAAAAATGGCTTTTCAAAAAGGAGACTAAAATTTCCTTTCATCCAACAAACAAAAATAATAAATAATCCTTGTCCCAATTCATAAAATATCAAAAAGAATGATATTCTCCTTTCCAACTCGATCAAAACCTTGAAAATATAAATTGCCCCACTGCTAATTCCACAAAAATAAAAATTTCCTTTTTTTAAATTCAATAGTAATGTTAAAAATATAAAACTTGCTTGCCTTCAACTTAATGAAAATAAAAAAACAAAAAAAGTTTCTCTTTGAATTCGGAAAAAAATTAAATACTAAAATTTCTTACCTTTCTTTTAAAATTACATTTGTGAAATTCAGGCGTTTTTTTATACTTAAATTCTTTCGAGTGGAATTACTTTGCTTGAAAGTTGTTTTAAATTAAAAATTAATTAATTGTCTTTCATATATGAAAATTGAAAAATTTTAGGTACAAATCAAAGATTTCAAAAATTTAACAATTTAAATTGTAACCGTCATCTTTTAAATTTATAACTCTGGAATTTTAACGATGTTAAGGCTTTATATTACAAACCATTCAATTTGAAAGCGTTTAGTTTTGAATATTTAATTTATATTTGCTAATTTGAAATGAACAGTCAAATACTGCTGAATACTCCAAACATTTTTTTTAATAAAAAAAAATTGTAATTAAATGGGTTAGATATCGATTATTTTAAACTAGAACAATATTTCAATGAGATTTAAAATTATATATAAGCGTTTACTTATGTATCTATTAATTTAAAATTATTTGAAAATTAAAAATTGTGCATAAAGTTTCAATCGGATGTTTAAATTTGTTTAACTACAAATGTTTTTGAATGAAAACAGTTCATCTTGCAACGTTAAAATCTGTAAATTGATCAATTTTAAGCAGATTTGAAATTATCTTGATCAACAAAAAACGTTTTTTATTAGTTTTTACTTAATGTAAAAAAATTTAAAATTATGCATTATTGTTAATTAAATGATTTCACCATAAAAAAGTTAACAATTGAACTTAACATAAAAAATGTTGAAATTAAACTTATTTTTAATTTTATAGAATCCATATGATATGAAGTTTGCGACCTTTCAAGTAATTTCACGGCGCAGTGACCACCCTGATTCAATACACCAACATTTCAACTTAATATCTCATTTTATGTATATGTTGGGCATCATGTGTAGTTGGGCGAAAAAAATGTCGGTAAGATAGATAGAAATCGAATGAGTTTTGCATGCCATTAAGGGGTTTCCTATTATAACAGATTTTAATAATCCTAAATTACTACTAAATTACTCCAAAGGAGCTGTGAGTTCGGTTATCTAGGTCAAGCAATCAGTTTCGAATCAGCGAATCTTTTCTATTTTTGCATTAACTTTAAATTATGTAAATAAAAAAAGTTGAACTAGAAAAAATCGATTTTGAAAATATTCTAAATAACCATAAATTTCTTACTCTTCAACAAAATGTATTATTATAGGTCAATTTTTATTTACTATAAATGAATTTACTATAAAAATTCCATTTTTAAATATTATAAAGTGCTCAAAAACTGGTAGTGAATATTTAAAAAAATCCTTTTGTCAATATGGAGATAGTGGTAGTGAAACTAAGACCTCCCAATTTCAGAAATTTATCTGCAACCGTCTTCAATTTAAAATTTTCAAAAAAAGGTGTGCCATCTATACACACACATGCATGCATGCATAGGGACAATTTTTAAGAATATTTCATTAGACATTTATTAATTGTGGAATGTTCCACTAAACAGCTTTAAAAATTTTCTGAAATAGTTAACATTACAAAGCTTCCTCTGTGATGAGGCAATAATTGAAAATCTAAATCGAGAAGTTTGAAAAGAGGATCAGATAATAATAATCAAAAGATAGCAAGGAACAATGGATTTTACAAAGCCTTGAAGAACCGGCACGTTCAATGAAAATATGTAGATATTTTTATGCGGAAAAGGAAGAAGAAAGGAAGGATGCAAAATATGTAATTTAGCTGAGCATATTTTAAACCAAAAATTCTGGCTTTTGATGTAAATTTTCTCAAACCTGCTTTTCCTCAATCATCCTCTTTGATCTCTTACATACACCAGCTCACATATAAAAGAATATTTTAAAATATGTTCTATAAGTATACACAGAAAAACAGCTGGATCGATTTTGTTGCAGCTCATTTCTAATGCACTCGAAATAAATTTTTTTTTCTTAAAATGAGAAAACTTCAAGTGTGTAACTAAAACATGAACATAGCTACATTCGCATTCTCTACTGTCTTATTTCTGCTGCAACTCATACCAAGACTAAATCAATATACTTCTGAGGATTGGTGTTTTTCTGTGTATACGAATATCAAAAATACTGAATGTTTTAGTTTTAAATTATGATTCTGAAGTTTTATTATTCGGTGGTCTAAATATTTCTCTTATTCAGTGGAAGATGTATAAAGCTAAAGTGACATTTATATAGCCAGATCGTCATACTACCGTATAGTGCTGCGGAATAATCGTTACATAAATATAAAGTTTTCTCTAATAACAAAAGTAACTGCGAAGTAAAGTAAAGGAACAAGCAAGACTGAGGAGATACTGCGGGGCGAATCGTGAACGAGGACATGAATTATGCATTTTGCTGTCAGTGGTTCTCAAAACTCGTTCATTCTGGTATCAAACAACTATTGAATACATTGAAAAATTGCTTAGCCTTTAATTATTAAATTTCTTCCAAAAAAATACTTAAAATGAAACTTCAACTTTTTAGGGTCATTTGGTGGAAAAAGAAGTCCATTTCCTTCAGGTTAAAAAATAAACATAGGCGGCAAAACAATGAGAAAAAATCACATTTTTAGCCAAAACTCGACCGAGAGTATAATTCTCAAAGACCTAATCCATTTCAAACATGTAGGCCAGTGATATGTTCAGGATTGAATTGTTAATGAAATATTATTTTTGTACGTTGATAATAAAGAGACACGTATTTATTTAAATAATATAGCGCCATTTTTACACTTTTTACGAAAGTTTAAGGGAAAAATTTGTTTTTTGCAATTTTTTAAAATAGAGATATTGTTCTAAATTAGATGCTTAATCTGTTATTTGAAATATTAAGATTTTCCTTGCTTTAGTCTACCAATTTGTTGCACTCTTTCTAAGTCTACAAAAATATAAAAAGTAATGAAAAATAGTCAAGTTATTTTGATTTTTTGAGTATTTTTCACTCTTTTAGAAACAATACACCCTAGGTTTGAAATGTGTGGTGAACTATATCAGTAACTATTATTCCTGAAAATTTCAGGAAAAAAGGTAGGGTCATTGAGAACTTTTTTTTAAATTTGAAATGACTTTACCATTTGTAGAGTTTCACAGGAAACCATTATGCAGTCGGTAAAAAGGCTATCCGTCCGTTAGCATACCTGGCGCAAAAACTATTAGGTCTAACGACATCAGTTTTTGCACGAAGATGTGTTTTATGAGTCTTATGCCAGAAAAATACTCAGAACCCTAACGAAAATGGCGACCATAGCATTGCTGTGTAAATACATACAAATTTAAGCTTTTTGTCTTAAAAGTACCCTATTATCACGTCTAGAGCAAAAATTACTAGGTCTACGGACTTTATTTTTTGCATGAGAATATGTCTTACGTGTCTAATGCGAGGAAAAATACTAAGAACCCTGAAGAAAATACTCATGAGAACGTTCCCATGCAAAATCATGAATATTTGGCCCTTTTTACTCCTAATGACTCTGTGAGCACGCCTAGCGCAAAAAGAACAAGGTCTACAGACGTAATTTTTTGCATGGAAATGTGTTTCATGCGTCTGCTGAGAGGAAAAATACTGATCATAGTGTTGCTATTTAAAAACATGAAAATTTAGCCATTTTTACTGAAAATGACCCTGTTAGTCAGTAGAACCGAAAAAATTGTTTGTTTTGTTTTATGTGGATTTAGATATAGTGCATAGCTATGTTAATTTAAAAAACATACATGTCTCCTTATTTTCCACGTATGATAACTGCATGATTTAAAAGGTATTCTATCTATAGAATTTCAATCATTTTTGTTCAGAAATTTTACCAAGACTAAACTAAAATTTGTTTTCTACCAAGAAAGTTTCAACATTTTTTTTTAACTTTTCAGTGGAACCATTTCTTTAAAAACTTTCAAATTCATTAAAATGGGTCATGAATCAATGTAATAAGTAGCTAAAAATAATTTTCAGTTAGTAAGAGCAAGAATAAATTTTTCATAATGTTATAACCAAACTAAAGAACAAACTCATTTTTACGCGATTTGCAATGATTAGCTATTTTTAATCTCTATCTTTTTTTGAAGTGGAACAGATCTTATAGTGTGCTAAAAATTAGTTAAGAATAGCTGTTTGTTACCAATTATAAAAACAATTTTTAAAAACAAATGCATATTTTGACTATTTTTTAATAAATATGCTTTATTCTTTGCGGAATAAACTAGAAATGTCTCGACAAAGACTCCTTTCTGTCATATTTCCTAAATGACAAAAATTGTGTAATTATGTCAACAATTTTCATTAACAAATAGACGTTTCGACCTTTTTATGAGCAGTTATAGAGAAACTGAATCTAGAAAAAAAAATCGCTGCCAAAATCGCTAAGAGTACGACAGTTTTTAAAAAGTGAGTACTTTTTTCTAAAACCTGTTTATATAATTACTAATTTTTTATAATTTGAAGAAGATGACAGTAAGCAGCCTTTGAAAAAACATTTCTAGGTAATTCTTCAAAACGAATAAGCCTATTCATAAAAAATAGTCCAAAAGTGCATTTGCATATAAAGAATGTTTAAATAATTGGTAAACAGAAGCTATTATTAACTAATTGTGAGCGTACATTTACATATGTCATATGTTATATAAAAGTTGTGAATTAAAAATAGCTAATGATCGCGAATCACGAAAAAATGTCTTTTGTTCACTAGTTTGTTGATAACACTATAAATAATTTCTTGCTTGCTGTAACCCACTGCACATTATTTCTAGTTAGTAATTTCATTGAATTATGACTACTTCAAATAAGTTTTAAAATCCTAAAAGAAATGGTATCACTGAAAAGTTATTTAAAAAAAGTTAGAAATTTGTTGTTCAATAAAAAATATTAGTTTAACTGTAGTAAAATATTTTCAGTCACTGGTTGTGCCTGGAAGACCTGCAGTCATTTCTGAAAGAACCTCAAAATCTTTTTTCCATTGTGTGTCGTCCTGGACCTTATATATTTATTTTTACTTAATACGATTCGGAATTTATTGTTTTACTAGGTGAAAGAAGTAGGGAGTGATTAAAAATCTATTTTTGCACCTTACTATCCACATTATTAATTCAAAAAAAAATAAATCAATGTCTTCTCTTAAGTGGAAAAAAACAACTATAATTTATATGTATTAGTGAATAATACTTTTACTAAATTTTACTTGGCTTATATATTTCTTCAATTTCGTGGATGTATAAGATGACTATTCATGTTAGAGGGAAAATAAGATATTTCATTTCGTCGATGATTTATCGTGCCACTTCGTATAATTTCACTCTGTCATCTCTCACCGTTTATCATTCTTCGTAGACAAAAAAATAGTACGACTTGTCATACATATCAACTTTCAAATGTAAGTCTATTGATTAATATTGCTAAAGCTTATATACAACTTTTCAAACGTTTATCTATAATTTTTTAATTAAATGCGTCACGTATAAGTAAAAAAAATAGGGAATAATTTAAAAATTAAAGTTATTTTAATATTTTTATAAGTATTTTAACTTCACTTTGTTTTAAACCAGAGTGTCCGCAAAGCTTCATTTTTATTCTTTATCAAAATTTTTAATTTTAAACTTATTTATTTAATTTAACCAAAAAAATAACTTTCTACCATAGAACATGAACCTTCAATTCAAATGGACAAATTTTTTACAAAATAAGTAAATTTTCAACAAGATAATTGAATTTTTAAATAAAAAGGATGAATTCTTAACCAAATGGTCCAATTTTCAAACAAAAGAATTGAACTTTATCCAAAAACAGATTCATTTTGAAACAAACACTTAAATTTTAAGGCTAAAAAATAGTTGACTTTTAAATATCAAAAGATTAATTATCACCAAAAAAGTTAATTTTTAATTAAAGAAGATGAATTTTCAACCAAATAATAAAATTTCTAATAAAATATTTTTATTTTCATCAAAATGCTTGAATTTTAACCAAATGTTTGAATATTCAACCCGAAAATATAAATTCTTAACAAATAATTTAATTTTCAACCAAGCAGTTGTATTGTTGAACAAAAAGAGGAAATTTTATACCAAAAAGATAAGTTTTCTAAAAAAAAAAGAATTTCCAACTCAAAAAGATCCATTTCTATTCAAAAATAGAAAAGTTACATTTTTAAATAAATAACATAATTTTAAGCAAAAAATTAATTTTCGACAATATAGGTAAATTTTTAACAGAACCTTTTAATTTTCATCGATGAATTTTTGACTATAATAATAAATATTAAACTGGATTCGCAGTCGAAAAAATTATACATAGTAGGAAATATTATACATAATTGCGATTTTTTGTATAAAACAAATGAAAATTATATATTCATTTTCGACTATGTATAAACTATATATAATTTTTTCGTCTACGTTAGTCAATTTTTAGTTTAAAAAATTAGCTTTTAACCAAAGAGATGAATTTTCAACTAAAATTAAGAATCTTTAACCAACAAAAAAATAATTTTGTAACAAAAAAATCAAACTTTTAACCAAATAGTCCAATTTTTGACTAAAGAATATGAATTTTTGATGAAAAATATTACAGTAGAAATTTTAACCAAGAAAGATTTTAATTTTTAATAAAAAACAGTTGAATTCAACAGAAAAGTTGAATTTTCAAAAAAATATTTAAATTCTCAACCAAAAGAAGATTAATTTTCAACGAGTCGATTTTTTATGTGAAAAAAATGCAATTTTAACAATAACAGATGAAGGATGAAAGGATGACTCTTAACAAAATTGTCAAATTTTCAACCGAATAATAAAACTTTTAACTAAAAACATAATCTTCAGGAGGAATTAACTTCAGAACAAAAATTAAAATACGAGGCTAATAAATTACTAACAAGAATATTATATCAGGGTGGCCGCAAAACTTTATTCACAAAATTCCCTAATTTTTCTCTGACCAATTTTTCGTTTTCCTAACCATTGTGATTTAAAGGCCAGAATCTTTATCTTGGAACATTGTTAACATCGAATGTTTTATAAACGAAATAAAACAATTTCAAATTAAAGTTTTCAAATTTTAAATTTATAACCATTGACGTTTATTTAGTGTGCCTCTTATAGAAATTTCCTGACTTTTGCAAAATTTTTTTCAAAATCCCTGACTTTTTTCTGACTCATAAAATTCCCTGGCTTTTTCCTGATTTTCAGGTTTTCCCTGCCCCACGGCCATACCCAATAAACTTTTAAGATTTCGTTTTAAACTTTCAATTCTAATAATAAGTATAAATGAGAAATTGTCTCAAAATCTATTAAGAGTCATCTATTGTATATAATATTTTAGAAAATAACTTAATTGATTGAAATTATAATTAATAACTTAAATCAAATAGGACCTTTGTCATGTAGCATTAAATTGAAACTTTCACTAATCTCTGATCTTGCTTATTCAATCATAGCATTATCATTAAAGTACATTAAATTCTTTGTTTATCAGCATTCATTACCTTAATTTCCTGCTTTGGAATTAAGGACAATATACCTGAGCACGTTTCCGCGGTTCATTTTAACATATTAGAGTCTGTATCTTGTCGTAAGTCCATTCTCTGATCCTATCAGGGTACCTAATTAAAATTTACTGTCTTTGCCTTTGTTATTGAAAGTCTGCTATCAGTGAAATGATCTGCTTAAGGAAATTTCCTCAAACTTATTATAGAGAAATAAGAATTTTTCTGCCTCATTCACTAGCTTCAATTTATAACTAGAAAATTATTTCACCTGCCGGAAAACAATATTTCTAGAACCGCTGTTATTATTTGTTTTTAACAGAAAACAGTATATCCTTCAAAATGTGATTTTTTGTGGAAAATAAAAATTGGTGTTTTTCTTGTTAAGAATTATAATTTTAGATTAATTGAAATATCAACATTTTAATTTGATAAGCTCTAAGAAAGTTGAAACTATTTGCAAGTGAAGACCAAACCTATTTTAATTTAAAAACTTTCAAAATTTTAAGGACCTTTCATTTTTCATAATTCCAGAATAAGACTCCCAAAAATTTTAAAAATAAAATAAAAACCCCTGTAAGTACCCGTGATTATAATCAACCTGAATAAGAAATCACTTTCAAATATAAATGCTATTGATACTTGTACATTAAATTTAAAAAGCTTGTTGAATTTTTATAATATGAAATTATTATTCTGAATTTACAAAAATTTGACAAAATGTTATATTGCATGTTTATATTAAAGCTTTTTATAAATTCGTATTAAATTTCATTACATATGAACATCAATTCAAGGGTAAAGGTATCTTTCCGCAATTTGTAATATATAGGAAAAATACATTTTTGCTAAAATCATAAATAACTTTCAGGTTACTTTATATGAGGCTAAGGTTTGAGGCAAAGTTTTCATTTATCAAATAAAAATTCTATTTATGTAAAAATACACCTATTTTGGGTGCTAAAATGTTTAATTTATAATTCCTTATAGGAATCTTTAAATAGTTTATCCAGTAATTTGAGTTTTCGTTAGAAAATTAAAATAGGTTCAAAACCTTTCTCTTGTAAAGGTTTCGAAAATAGATTCTAATGGAAATCCCAGTTTTTTCTGTTCATTTTCGCAAATAGGATATTTGTGTAGTGTACCGTTTGTAGGTTAATTTAAATTTTGAAACTGTAGTTTAAAATTTTAATCAAGTTTATGAAAGATACATACGTAAAAACTAACATAATAAAACACAAAATTTTTCCGAATTGTGCATCTTTTTTTTAAAAATTAATATTATTTGTATGCGATTCTTAGTTTTTTAAGATTGCAGTTCAAAAACAGTATTTTAACTGGAAAGATTTGTTTCATTAATAATTATTATATAGTTAATGAAAATATTATTTAGATGACCTCACATTAGGGTGGTCCAAAAAATTTTGTTTCGAATTTTTATGCAAAACGCCCGGAAATTTGTTCAAATCCACAAAAAAATAAACCCCTTTCTTTTTGAAAAAAAATAATATTAGAGGTAGCGCAAGCCCCATGAAGTTTAACACGTATTTCCCATTAGAAAAAAAGACGTTTTTGTAAATTTTATTCAGAATTCTCAATATTAGGTGAATCGAGTTCGAAATTCACCATTTCT
>JAUELO010000276.1:2589551-2604326 GCA_032357855.1 Amphibolips quercusostensackenii | reverse complement strand
TTCTCTGTCTGGACGTTTAGACACAGTATATGACAAGAGTCAAAATAACTAAATTATTGTTTAAGATCAAAAGAAATCTAGTTTATCCTGAAAAAAATTTTTATGCAAGATATGCATAAAGATGATTCACAATTAAAAATCAGACTTCCAGACAACCTCACTTTTCGGCTCATTAGATACAAATAAATATAACAAATTGTGAAAAGAGGAAGAAAAGAAACTAGCTGGTCCACTGTAGTATAAAAAAGACGGAAAAAGGAAGAAGTAAGAGGTTAGTTTTTTTTGGTGACTTTTTTCTTTTTATTCCTCTTTTTGCTTTTGTTATATTTATTTGTCTTTAATGAGCCAAAAAGTGAGGTTGTCTGAAAGTCTGATTTTTAATTGTTAATCTTTTTCATTTTTTCAATTTGTTTATTTTCAATTTTACTTTTAACGATTTGAATTAAAAGTACGCATCCTAGCGTTGAGTGCTTCTAAGAAAATGTGTAGATATGATTTAGGAGAAAAATTTTATGAAATAAAATGTTGTTGCAGCTTATGCTCTTTTCCCACAAGTGCTTTTTTTATTTTGAACATATTTTTATAATAAAAGCTCATAACAAATTTTGCGATCATTTTTGGTCAAACAATTTTTGTCTTTTCATTTTTGTCGCCTTTGGTTCCGTTCTTAAAAAATGTAATTCAATTTTTTCTTAACTGATTTCTTACGATTAAAAGAAAATCTACTGGTCTTATCTAAAACTTATTAATAAACATTTAAAAATCTTTTTTGGGTAAAAAACATATCTCAAATAATTTTCGTTCGTACCTGTGTCGTTTTTTAAAAAATTTAGTTTATTTTTTATTTTTAATAGTATTTTTACGATTAAAACAAAAACTAAGTTTCCTATCAAAAAATTATTTGTAACAAGTTTGTAGCTCTTTTTTAGATAAGTATATTTTGTCTGCTAATTTTTTCCATAGTCTTGGTCGTTTGTTCAAAAATTTAATTTTTTTATTTTTAATGTCTTTTTACGAATAAAACAAAAACAACAAATTCTATGAAAAAATGATTTATAAAAATGTGTAGCCCTCATTTAGGCGAATAACTTGTGTCTCATTACTTTTTTCGCAGCTTGTGTATTTTGTCAAAAAAATTTTTTTTCTTTTTTTTTATGTTGTTTTTTACGAATAAAATCAAAACTACACTTCCTGTCCAAAAGTGATTAATAACCAATTTGTAGATCTTTTTTGGATACACAATTTTTGTCAATTTTTTTCTTATCTTGCTTACTTTGACCATAAAATGGAATTTTTCATTTACGATTATTTTTTTGTGCGAACAAAATTTAAATTTTTGATTTTTGAAGAAAACTCTAAAATTCTTAATATTAATCTTCTAGGGCTTTTAAAACAAACGTTGTTCTTGTTTTGACTTTTTTTATATCGTGCATTGTTTAGCTTAAAATTTTCATTTTCGTTTGTTTTTTTAAATTTTGTAAATGATGTAACTCTGGTATTTTTTACTTGATTGAAAAAAATTATTAAAATGAAGGAAGGTATTAGATTTGTATAAAATTTAACCCCCCCCCCCCATTTTTGTCAAATGTCTACGTTTTAAGATCCCCTGAACCCAAAAAACAGGTTTTTACAAATGTGTTTTTATGTATGTCTGTCTGTCTGTGAGCACGATAACTTTTGAATAGACAGTCATTTTGGATAAAAATATAAAAAGTGAGCACATTTTGAAAATTTATTAGACCACTATTTTTACAGATTTAAAAATTTTATTTACAGTTATAAGTAGTACTCAGAAAGGCCAACTATTTATGCTTATGACATTAGCTGATGAAAAACAATTACACGAGTTATAGCATTTTCAAGATAAAAAAAAATTAAATAAAATGACCATTTTAAGCCAAACAACGCACGATACAAAAAAAGTCACGGGAAGAAAATTGTTGCATTTTAAGCACCTTATAATATTGTCATAACAACTTTTTGAATTTTCGTGAAAAATCTAAAACTAATTTTCATTGCACAAAATATAATAAAAAATAACAAATTTCATTTTGCGGTCAAACTATGCAAGATGAGACAAAAGTTAAATAAGCAAAAATTATGCACCCAAGAAATATCTACAAATTTGTTATTATTCACTTTTTGATGCGACGCGTAGTTTTTCTTTTATTCGTGAAAAACAGCATTTAAAATAGAAAAATTGAATTTTTAGACGAATAACACAAGCTAAAAAAAATGAAAACACATAATTTATTCAGCAAAGAAAGAACTTCAAATTTTTCATAAATTATGTTTTGATAGGATGCGTAGTTTTTCTTTTATTCTTGTGAATAACATTGACAATAAAACAATCACATTTTTGGAAAAACGATGCAAGGTTTGAAGACAGATTTAGCCAGTCATTTTGGCTAAAAATTGAAAAAGTTAGAGCATTTTCAAAATTGTTGAGACAATTTTTTTGAAGACTTCAAAATTCTGTTCACAGATGCTCGCGGTAATAACAAAAAAAACGAACAATTTATCACAATTATTTCTATTAACTAAAATCAAAGTACCAAAGTTACGGCATTTGCAAAATTAAACAAAAACAAAAAAAAAATTTAAATTTAAAGACAAACCACGCAAGATGTAAAAAAAACTCAGGAAAGGAAATACGTTGCTTTTTCAACGGTCTTGAAGACTATTGTAAAAACTGTTTGAATCTTTTTGGGAAACCAAAAATATAAATTTTGATTGCACCAAAAATAATAAATAGACAAGAATTGTTGACCACAAAAAGAGTTACACATTTGCTGTTAGTTATTTTTTGATAGTATGCGTAATTTTTGTTCTGATCGTGAAAAATAATGACAACAATGAAAAAAAAAAAAATTTTAGAAAAACGACGCAAGGTACAAAAAAAAATTAACAACAAGTGTTCGTTTAAAAAAAATCCACTAATTTGTTAGCGATTACTTCTTGATACAGCGCGTGGTTCTTATTGGTTAAGGATTGAACTATTTTGTTGAAAATTCGTATTTTTCATGGAATTCAGCTGTTTTTACATTAAAATAAAAATACATTTTTTGGTTGGAATAGCGAATATTATATTTTATTTGAAAATTCATTTATTTTGCTTGGAACTTCATCTACTTAGTAGAAAGTGACATTACTTTGTTAGAAATTCATCTTTTTGGTTGATTACTCATCATTTTAGTTGAAAATCGTCTTTTTTCAATTTTAACTATTTTCTTTCAATCAGTTTTTAGTTAAACGAGCACGAAGCGCGAGTGTCCGGATGAGAATGTGTTCCTTAAGTAGAATTGATCACAACTTTTTTTTAAGTGGCGGACAACTGTGCATGAGCCTATCTGTGCACGTCGGTGGCCACAAGTACAACTGTGCACGTGTTGTTGGCACCTTTGTCACTGTCCATAAAAATAACTCAGGTCACATACCTTCCCCTTTCTAACGTGTCGGGAGAGGGTCGGAAAGGCACCTCTTTAAATGTTTACAAAAATAATGTTGGTTACATTTCTTGCTTTTTTTAATATTTAAAATTTTTAATATTTGAAAATAACGTGCACAGTTGTACCAGTGGCCGGCGACGTATACAGATGGGCTTGTGCACAGTTGCTCCGTGCACAGCTGTACCCGTCCCCTTTTTTTGTCACCTATTTTTCACCTATTTATCACGTATTTTTTTGAAAATATGTTACTTTTTACAATTTTGGAAGAAGAATAGATACTGTGATGACTGAAAATATAGAATTCTTGAGGGTTTAAGTATTTAGCCGACCCTGTGAAATGAGAGTGAGAATGAGAATGAAGCCTGCTTACCACCTGACGGCCTCGTGCCCGCAACCTGATACTTTCGTAAAGATTCGGTTGCCCATATTTTGGATATTATGTTGTGCTGTTACCTGATCCTTATCGTTCTTCCATCCTAAGAGAGTCTAATTTGACTTCTATAAAAAACTAACCGACTAACCGACTAATCTTCGGTCTTAATTAAGTGTTGACAAACTTTATAGTACTTACAAAATATTAAGTGAAACCTGGTTTTTTAACTTGAATGAAAATCAGGAAGGATTTATTACTTTCACAATCTGGTGTACACTTGTTTTGTATTCTTATGCAATCTTATGCAATTCTTTGCAATCCTATGCAATATTTTACAAAACCTTGTCATCCCCCCTTACAAAAAATGTTATAGGAAATTCAGTATAGTTCTATAATGACTTTCCTAAAATAAGTTTTAATGGATTTCGAATGATTTCGTCAGATTCTATCAAAATTTGACGGAATCTTAAAGATCTTCAAACACATCAGGAGGTTTCAAGGAATTTAAAGGATCTTAAGGCTTTCAAAAGAATGTTATGGTAATTCTAAATATTTCTAATAACTTTAAAATATATAATCAGTGTTCATGGGATTAAAAATATTTCCATCAATTTCAAGGAATTTTAAAACATTTCAAAGTATCTTAAAAGATTTTTACGTATTTCAAAGATGTGAAGGAATTTTTGAAAGAACTTTGATGAATAAGTTTAATTAGTATTATATTTGAGGGCCTTCAAATGATTCATACCTTTTAAATGGATTTTTACATTTTTGAAAGATTTCAAGGGCTTCTAAAGGATTCTAAGAACTATGCGAAATATCAAGGAATTTTAAAGAATTTTTAAGGATTTACAAAGATTTTAAGAAATTTCTAGTAAACTTTGGAAAATAAGTTAAATTAAATTAAGTTTTAAGAGATTCCTAGCGATTCCAGATAATTCAATTCGAAAGTAAATGAAATTTTATTGGATTTCAAAGGATTCTTTACGATTTCATAGATTTAAAAGAATTTTTCAAGATTTAAAAGGTTTTGTTGGGTCTGCAAGGATTGCAAGGGATTTTAAAGATTTCTAGGGATTTTTAAGTTTTTTCTAGAAATTGTTAATAAATAAGTACAATTCAATTTATATTAAAGGAGTTTCAAATTATTTATACTTTCAGAAATAAATTAAATTTTATTTGAAAATATTTCTACGGATTTTAGCAATTTAAGAAAAGTAGATTAATATTTATTGAACCTCCAATTATCTTAAAGATTTTTAGGTATTTTATAAATTTCTATGATTTTTAACAGATTTCAAGATATTTCAAAGATTTTAAAAGACTTAAAATTATTTGCATGGTACCAAGTGATCTCAAAAGATTTCAAAAGATTTCCATATAGATTTTAATTAAATTTTGAGATATTTTAAAGGTATCAAAGGAATACACAAATTTTTGATGTGCAAGTTTTATTTGTGCAGATTCTCTATTCTTACGTACTGTCATGTGAGATTATAAGTGGTCCAAAGTAAATCGTTCATTTGTACTTTATCTACGTTTCACATTAAGTCCTAAAATATTTTTGTATTAGTTATTTTAATGATGATTATACTATAATTTTTTCCATATAATGATTTTCTATAATGAATTTTCTATAATGAATTTTCTATAATCCATGGAATCTTTTGCAATCTCGTGCAATATTTTGCAATCTTTTGCAATCCCATGGAATCTTGCAATCTTGCAATCTAATTTTTAACCAAAATCCGAGTAATTAACCCCTCGGAAGATCGTCTTTATTATTTTGACCAATAACAATTATTTGGGAGGCGGCAAAAAGTGTTCGAAAATATAGAAACGAAGAAATATTGAAAAAATATTCATTAGGGTGTTTCAAAATAAGGTTTTTCTTAAAAAGTAAAAACGCTACTTGATTTAAAAAAAATATAAGTCGAATAATAAAGTTTGACCCCTAGATAAACTCGATCAAATAATTCTGAGTTCTGCATTTAAAATGATTGAAATAAAAACTGCAAAAAAGTCGAAAAGTGATCATTATCTATATTTTACTTTTTTGTTCGCAGCAAAAAATAAATAAAAAATTATTGCGACCATCATTCAGAACATCTCTCAGTTATAAAAAAAAATTTAACAAATTTTGTTCCAGTTTTTGACGTCTATAGCCAATTGTAAATGATGGCTTTCTTGTAATCATTAGCGATTTCCATTCGGGATGATTTTTTTAGCATATCGTATTGCTAGCAAACTCTTTTTTTCGGTTCCTGATGTAATAAAAAAATTATTGAAATTTGAGAATTGAACAAACGAAAAAAAAATTACCCCAAAAAATTTTAATTTCCTAATATTTCTATGAAGACATTGACATTTTACGCTAATTAATGGTTGCAAAAAAGTCGTAAAATTTTTAGGCTATATATTCAAGTTCTAATGCATGTTTAACAAGGTTTTTGCAAGTTCCATATCAATACTAATGAGACCGTTTACTGATTATAGCCAATATAAGGCACGAAACATTTTTTTCCTGGTGCCAAAAGCTTTTTTTTTGTAAACAAAGTTATCGTGCCTAACAATTTATGAAATGAAAACTATATTTTAGGCATATATCTACAACTGTTGATGACTTCTCATTATCGTAAAGTGCATAAATATTACAATATATAAGAAAAATGTTTGAAAACTCAAGTCATATGATTTTTATATAAAATATAATTTACTCAATTAGAATTTATATGAAATAATTATCAAAAATCTTTTTTATTCTCACATTCACCTAATAATTTTCAATTATATGTATAGATGACCGCGAGATATGGAGAAAAAGTCAAGAGAGCAAAATAGTTCTTAAAAAAAATTGCTACAAAAATACCCTTTTACAATTTTTAATCCCGCTTTGTTTTTTTGAAAAATTAATTCTACCATTTTTAAGGGGTAATAGTTGGTTTCTCTCATTTTTATAGAAGAAAAATGATTAAAATAGATGATGTTTGATTTAAGTAACCTTATGATTAAAAAAAAGGCTTTCACCAAAATGTATAATTATTTCTGATTTTGTAACAATCTCTGAACATACAATTTCTCATTTGCAATTCAGATAATAATTGCATGAATAAAGTTTTTTAACATGAGAAATAATTATACATTTCGTTAAGTGACTTTTCGTAATTATGTTCAGAAATAAACAATAAGATTTTTCAAAACAAAAAATCTGTGCTCAGATTCTTTAAATCAAAAAGTATTTGTTGTTATTGTTTATCTTAATAATCTATGAAGACCCCATTTTTTTATTTTAAATTCGATAAATCAAGCTTAACAAAAAATCAAGCGGAATCCAGGTATAACAAAAGTGTATTTTTGTAGCAATATCTCCAAAGAACAATTTTCCTCTTTTAATCAATTTTTCTTATGTCGTTTAATTTTCGAGGAAAACTGAAAAGTTCAATTTTTTTTATTTTAAAATGAATTTTTTTTAAAAACAGCTGTGGCAAAGATTTAATTTTTTATTGGGAAATTCAACCGAAATATGACCTTGTAACAATTTAAGGGTTTTTAATAATACTTAAAAATTAAACTTGCATGTAGATTACAGTGATTTTCATACAAGTTTCGTAAATATATTTTTTTTTCTCCGTTCTAGTTCCAGAAGTATTTAGGAATGTAAAAAGATTTTCAAATATTTAACAAAAATTTCATAATTGAAAAATTAAGTAAACTATTTAAGAACAAAATTATATGACTGTGGTTTTCAATCATTTTCTTTGTTTATTGTTATAGTTGTTCACTTCACGATAATAAGATGTCAACATAAGTTGTAGATATAAACCTTAAAAATCATTTTACTCTACAATTTTGTAGATACGATAGGCTTTTTTAGAGAAAAAAAAACTTTGGCGCTAAAAAAACATTTTTTTAATTTGGAATAGCAATAAGTAGAGAACGATTACATTGATTGATATGAAACTTGCAGAAAACTTGTCGAACATGCATTTTAACCAAGGGACCATAATTAAATTACGTAACAGCTGAATGGGGGTCAGGGAAGGGGGTCTAAAGATTTTTTACGATTTGTTAATATGAATTTGACTTTAAACGCCAAAGAAACCTGATGAGTGAAACAAACTTAGCCAACCACGATTTTTTTTCAAGCCGGGGACTTAGAAGAAAATTTTGCAAAAGTCAGGAAATTTCTGCAACTTTTAATAACTGTTAAGCTGGATTTTACATTTTTCAAATTTAATTTGAAATTGTTATAATCTGTGTATAAAAGATTCTAGGTAAAAAATTTAACAAGTGTAAGATTTTGGTCTTTGAATATTAATGGTCAGGAAAAATGAAAAATTGGAAAAAAATTGGAAAAATTACGGAATTTTAAAAATGATGTTCTGAAGTTATCTATTTTTTGAAAATTTCACTTCTTGCAAGTTGATTTGCATTCATCCATTTTGTAAAAAATTCACTTGTTGTAAATTCATATTTTGGTATTAAAAAGTCGACTGAAATTTTTGTTGCATGAAAATGCAACTATTTTCTTGAAAATTTGTCTTTTTGATTTAAAAATTTATCTGTTTTAGTATAAATTTCATCATTCTTGATTCTAAGTGCAACTATTTGGTTGTATATTGAAAAATTTTGTAAAAGAGTCATCTTTTTTGGTTAAAAATGCAAGTAATTTGCTGAAAATTCTTCATGCTGGGTTTAAAATTCAAAAATCTTCGTAAAAAACTTTCGTCTCATTTAAAACTCATATTTTGTCTTCAAAAAATTAAACTAAAAGCTTTTTTGGATGAAAATTTAAATATTTTTTCTTTTAATTTCTCTTTTTGAGTAACAAATTAATCTATTTTAGTAGGCACTTTATCTTTTATTTTTCCTTCATTTCATTTTTTCAGTTGGAAATTTATCTCTTTGGTTCAAAGTTTAAATATTGTCCTGAAAAAAGCCCTACTTTTTTTATACTTTTTTTTTGAGTGAATATTTTTCTCTTTATTTTAAAATTCAACTATTTTATTTGAATTTTTTAAAAAATATTTATATTTTAAATTTAAGGTTAAATTTTTGTACAGAAATTTCGTCTTTTGGTTTAAAGATTCAACAATTTAGGTCAAATTTTTTTCTCTCATGACTAAAAACTTTTTTTTTTAATTCGTCTTTCTGGTTTAAAAATTTATTTTCAAAAATAAAATTTCATCTCTTTTGGTTGAAACATGAACTATTGTACTTTTTTGTTGAGTCTTCATCTTTTTAGGTTATAAATTGAATTATTTTGTTGAAAATGTAATTATTTTGTTGACGATGAAAGTATTCTGTTAAAAAATCTTCTTTTATAGTAGATGAGTAATTTCTTTTTTAAAATAAATGAGTAAATTTTTTAATTTTTAATTTGATCTGGAAAATCTTACAAGACTGAAAAGCTGGTATTTGAATTGTAATGACCAGGCAAAAAAAAATTAGTCAAGGAAAAATCAGGGGATTTCGAAAATGGAGTTTTCATCCTACAAATCATGTATTACCTTAAATACAAAAAATGTCAATCAGTTTCAAGTCCCATATCTTATTATTTTTGGAAACTATAAATTACGTGCAGTAAGAGGGAGTAGGGTAGAAATATTTTGTTACGGTTCGTTAAAGGGGGCCTTAGAGAGGGTTTATTATCCGTTACGTAGTTAAAATACGGAAACTTAAATATATACATGAAAATATTTAACAAATTTTATTTGTCCAATAAGGGATGAAAACCGTCATTTTTTTGGTAAAAATATCAAAATTTGATGATTTTTTGTGCTACTTTTCTTTGCCTTTAGAAAATATCAAACATTTTATTAGTGCATTGGGAACCGAGGGGAATGGTCCGTTAGCAAAACTATACTTAAAAAATTATGCCGAATGGAAATCTCTAGCTATTACAAAAAAGCAATAATTTTTAATTGTCTATTCTGTAAAAATGTGTAAATTTAAATTTTTTTTCCTATAACTCTAATATATTTCATAAATGATTGTTCCAAAAATTTTTTGTTTAATTCTAGCTGCGAATAAACAAACTTATTCAAAGATGATCATTTTTTAACTTTGTTGCAGCTTTTAACTTAAGCAAACTTCGTTATTTGACATATATTTTTGAAAAATTGAAAAGCGTCGACGCTTTTCAAGGAAAGCCTTCTTTTGGACGACCCTAATATTCATGTGTCTCGAAGTTAAAGGCTTCTGCCCCATCCTCTCCAATCTCAAATTTTTAGCATCAAATTTCCTAATTGCTTGTATTAAGGCGAAGGAGGGACCCAGGGAGAAAAGTGACAAGAGAAAGGGGGTTATTCGATGAAGTTGATTGGGGAGGGGCAGAAGCAAAGGATAATTAGCGAAGCTCTCGCAGAGTACTGTTGATTCGTCAAATTTCCTTGATTTATCTGAGACACTATCCATTTCTCCAACTTTCTGTTTGCGCAAACTCCGCGTATTGAGAGCCTCTCATGAAAGTTCCTAAACTCGTCTCCTGCCCCGCCCCCGCCCCCTTAACGAAAACCACCCACAGCCCCGTTGGTCCCGCTGCCTCCGTCGGTCTACCCCGTCTGCCTCCACCCCAATGTCGACGTACTCTCACCAGCCACCTCCTCACCCTCCTCTTCTACTTCCTCACCCTTTTCTCCTCTTTCCTCTTACCTACACACTACACTACCTCAACCCATTTACTCTTTGAAACTCTCTCGTTGGATCAATACCGGGAAAATAACAAAGGTAAACAGGACCGAGATGAATGACAAATATAAATTATGCATTCGTTTTATGATGGGTGGGGAAGGTGGAAGGGGGAAGGGGGAAGAGGGAAGAGGGAAGAGGGAGATGAAATTGGAGGATGAGAAATAAGGGAAGAGAAAAGAGAGTGGAGAGATAGAAGAAGAGAAAAGGGGGTGGGAGGAACTTTGACGATTATTCTGTTAAGTGTGTTAGTATATCCTCAATGACGTCAATGAAATACGTCAATGGAAGGCATTTTCTTGGACAGGTTCAAAGTATATGGATATAAGTAAGAGACTTATGTAAATGGGACTGGAATGCGAAACCGAAAAATGACTCAGAGAACTCGGGTAATAACAGTGAATTTTGTTTTCAGACAGAAATTTTTTTAGATTTTTAGTACGAAAACATGTCAAATTTTGAATAATTTAGTTTAAAATGCCTACTTCCAAAATTGTTTGTTTTTAAAGTATGAAATTTGAGATTGCTTAATTTGAAAGACTTAAATTGGAAAACAGTTTACAGTCAGCTGTCCTATTTTTAACCCTTTTTCCAAATTCAAACCTTTTTAAAATACATTTTTTAATCCTTAGGCAACTTTAAATCAAAAAGCGTTTAGAATTAAACAATTGAAAGGCAGCATGCCATAAGGCCCTATCACAATATTTGTACAATTTTACAGGAGGGACGAAAAACGTCCTCCTAAATTAAATTTTTAATTTTAAACAAAAGTGAGAAAGTTCTTTTTAGATAGATCAGTGCTAAATCGAACCATACAAAGTTCGATTAGAAAATGTTATTAGGTTCCGAAAAAATATTATTTTCAACTAAAAATAAAAGTTTTTTCTTTTTAGTTATTGAGTTGCTGAATCAGTACAAAGAAAGTTAGCTTAAAAAATATAATTATATCATGAGAAAATGGAGCAGCAAGTGGCTTTTCGCTCGAGAGTCACGTTTTCGAGAAATATCACGAATCCTTCCTGGGAAAAGAGTCCAAATCATTTCTTACGTAAGGTCCCTCTTTTTAATTTAAAAAAAAATATATTTTAATTAAAACCTGTTTGACTGTTGCAATTTATTTTTATACTATTATAGACATTATATAAATTATTATTATTTTTTTTAATATTTAGTATTTTATATTGCGTCTACGTCCAATGAATATAGAGTCGAGGAGTTGAGCATTCTTTAATTTTTTCATGAAATCTCGTGGAATCATTAAAAATCTTCGTAATTTCTTGAAATCCCATGAATCCTTTTGAAAATCTTATAAATCTCTTTAAATTTCTAAATCATCTGAAAACTCCTTCAAATCTTTTAAATTCTTTGGATATCGTACATAATCTCGTGAATCCCTTAAAGAAGTTTCAGCTTCCTGGCAATCCCTGGAACTTCTTTGAAAACTGTGGAAATCCCTCAAAGTTTATTCAGAATTTGTAAAATCTTTTGCAACCACTTGAAATTTTCAAAATCCCATAAAAACCTCTTATAGTAATTTAATGTGTTTCAAAATCTATGAATCCTTGACATTCTTTAAAATATTTTGAAATATTACAAGATCCCTTGAAATCTTTGAAATCTTTAAAATTCGTGGGAATCTTTCTAAATTTTTCGAAATCCTTTAGAACCCCATGACATCCCATACAATCATCGAAACCCCTTTAAATCTCTTATAACCGGTTTAAATTTCTCAATGTCTCTTGGAATCTTGTGGAATTTCTTAAAATCTTGGAAATACCATTTAAATAACCTGATATCCTTCAAAATTCGGTGAGATACTTTGTTATCTTTTTTAAAATATCTTAAAATCTATTGAAATCCCGTAAAATCTATTAAAATCCCTTGTAATCCCTTTAACCCTCTTTTAGTTCGCATAAAACGTTTCTAACACCTGAAAACTGATCAAAATTCCGAAATATTCTTTAAAATCCTTCGATATCTTTTGTACTACGTAAAATCTCTTGACATCTGATTGAAAAAACTAAAGTTCCTTAAAATCTTTAAAAGTCCCTTTAACAAATTGTAATTCTCTCTGAAATTGCACTAGATAATTTCTTCAAACTCATGAAAATGTTTTTAATCATTTTGAATCTGTGAAACCTCTAGTAATTCTTTGCAATTGTTTGAAACCATAAAACTTTTGTAAGGCCTTGAAATCTTATAAGATCTGTTCATATCTTAGGAAATTTCTAAAAAGCTTCGGAAATCTCAATAATTCCGTAAACAAATTTAAATTCTTTTAAATACTTTGTAGTCCTTTGAAATACATTTTTCCTATGAAATCTTGGATATCTTCATAATCTATAGGAATCTTTCCGAATCTCTTAAAATCCCTTAAAATCATTTTAAAACTAATTTAAATTTTGAAATTCTTTTAAAATTCTACGAAATCCTTCAAAATTCTTGGATATTTTGAGTCTTTTAAGATCTTTTAAAATTCTTCGACATTTCATGAAATTATTTAAGCCCCTTTAAATCTTTAAAAATCTATTAAAATTTCTTAGAATCCTTTAAAATCTTTGCAAATGTTTTGAAATTCCCTGAAATATTTTGAAATCTTATCAAATCTCTTCAAATCTTTAAGATCCCATTGAAATCCCTAACGTTATTCAATATTTTATCAAATACTTTGGTATCACTTAAAATCCTTACATAATATTGGGTAGAGGGTCACAACCACCTTACAAAGCATTTCAACGGGGGAGACAAAAATTTCAAAAATCGTCCTCACGTAATTTATGAACGTTGCTTCATAAACCTTAATAACACAAATGAATTTTACATACCTAGCAGACATTTCTCGTCTGATACATGCTCTTGATTGAAGTTTATTAGATATGATACAATAAACAATTAGTAATAATCAGTTACAAGGCATATATTTATAAAGTTTCTACCTCAAGCTCAATAGGTTATCAGTTAATAATGTAATAGTCAATATTTCTATATATTGATAATATGTTATTATATCTGATCCATGGATATAATATGTCGTTCAATACGGGTCATTACACGCATATTTAGTGTGTAATGTCCGTTTATTTTAACCCATATAACGGATGTAGAGGACGAGAAGGATGTCTTGGCGCATATCCTATCTCTGTTAGACAAAATAGAAGTGGCCTAATGAAAATACTTATTTAAAGGGCTAATAAACGAATTTCACGGTATTTTGCAACGTTTATAAAAGTACATATAGAATATTTTCAAATAACTGAAATTAATATTTTTAAGTTCAGTTATCGTAAAAATAATGTATTCAACGCGGGAAAAATATAAGCTGTTTCGATACCAGCAAATTACTTCACTCATTGACAAAACATAACTAAAATCATTAACTGTGTTTTCATTTGAGACCTTATGACATCGATATTCCGTTTTCTTTTTCTAAAATTTTTTCATTATAAATTCAGAAACTATTGGTGTCAAACTTCAGACATTTTCAGAATGTCAATTTTCTAAAATCGTTGTAAAGGAGATTTTTTTAATCATATTATGCCTTTACATCGAATCGTTTTTCATAATTTAATCATTAAATTCTGTAAGGAAGTCCATTTTTTCCGTGTATATGATTTTAGCTGGCAGTAACTTATTCTAACGTCATATTTATTTCTGTAATGAAATAAGATATATTTCATATTCGGAAAAATCATAACTTTCCACTAAACGTTCGTTACTCGGACTTGCTTCTACGAATTACTTTCAATATCATTATTGAAAGACTGGGCTTTATCCACCCACGCACTCTGAAATTCAGAGAAAAATTTTTAAAAAATTATAGCTTTCTTCGAAATAATTGCTCCTCAAATTTTATTTAACTAATTACTTATATTTGTGGTCGAACAATTACATAAAAATTTTTATTTCAATATCTTGCATACTTGTTTTAGATGTCAGACAATAGCGGAAAAAATGCATCTCAATATACTAATCGGAAACTGCATATTATCTCGACAAGCCCTCTCAAATGTATGAAAAAAAGCCTGGGTAAATGAAACGTAGACTTGGTTAAGAATATTAAAATTAATATTTTTCTAGTGTTGTCTAAACTGTGGTAGACACACTGGTGCGAATTCGCAACAGAAAAATTTTCATTTTGCTGGCATTTGCGCAGGCACAGCTGCAGCGGTTTATCCTCACTATATTAACGATGTATGATGAATATGCGTAATATATGCTAGATGTTTATTATATGTTCCATTTGTTAAATATTTAAAATTAACG
>JAUELO010000276.1:2546489-2560599 GCA_032357855.1 Amphibolips quercusostensackenii | reverse complement strand
TTCTGCTTACTGTACCCAGAACACGCAAGTTTAAAGTAACTACATGAATCATTTATTTTGCTATCGCGCAAGCGCAGTAAGCCGCAAATCACAAAAAAAAACATATCTTTGTGTTCAAAATATGTTTCTCTCAAAGTTATCTAGTAAAAATACAGGCCAAGCTCTTGTAATGAAATTAAAAAAAGTATGAAAAAATTACATTTTGTAAAGAGTCTCATTAGTCTCTTTACACCATGGAAATTGTGAATAATCCATCAAGAGAAAACCAAGGTTTTTGCCATTGCGACGTTAATAACATAACCTAATTCTTTCAGACCGTTTCGCAGGTCAGTGTGATTAATTATTCTAGTACCTGTAACTAGAAAAAATGGACACTGGTACTACAAATTCAAACTCAGTCCATTAGCAGTGAAACGCTAATGCACGAAATAGGTTATGAGAGGATTCTCAAAGAATGCGGCGTGGAGTAAGAACTGTTTGATAATAGTGAAAGAAATTTTTGAAATGGTTTGGACATGTTGAGAGAATAAAAGAAGAACGACTGACACACAAGTTTATTTGGGTATAAATGGTAGCTTACCCAGGGTTAGACCGAGGAAAGAATAGAGGAAATGTGTGAACAAGACCCTAAGTCAAAAATATATAAAAAGCCATGGAAACACAAGAGCTTGCATGAGAAAATGTATGGAGGTAAAGAAAGCTAAAGTGGTATGCCAAGACAGAAAAGTTTGGCTACAAATAGTTTATAAGAAATGTATGATGAAGAGTGTCAGCGGTGTGAGAGAAGCTTGAAGCAAAAGACCTTAGATACTAACCGTCCCGCTGTAGAGCCTTACATGGTGATTCTGTGAAGCTTTTCGCCTGGGGTTTTTACTAGAGAAATTGATCAGCGACCTGGGTCGGAGCAGTGTTGCCTTGTACTGCTTCCTACACTCCCCTTTTGCTTCCCCTAAAGGGTTCTGGCCTAATGGTATAATAATAAAAATATACTCCACAATGATAGTTTAATTAGGTATTGAGGTTCTTTTAAAATACTTATATAACATTAGCTTAGAAAATTGTAAATTTTGCTTATAAAATAAAGTTAAATTTCCAATGTACACTTTTTTCATTTTGGACTACACACTGTTAAACTCGGACTACACAATGTGTGTTAGACCGAACAATATTTCAAGCCCTGAAGAAACTAAAAAATTGTTTGTGAAACTACAGTAAGCACTAGATTGCGCTGGCAATCAAAATATTATTACGCACCAAAAATACTTTACGTAATTTATGGACGGCCCCTGAAGAGAGAAATGGAGAGTTTGTAAATAATCGTCCATGGTTTAGTCCCAAGCACAGGTACTATTTTTATCGTTTTTTTTTTCTCCGTCTAAAAATAAAAGTTTTATATAACAGTTAGTGATAAATCCGTGGAATTTCAATGCGTTTGCCGAAAGGGTATAAGAGTTTCCGTTTTCTCATAGTCGAGGGCTCATCCGCGAATTACCATTTCAGATTTTATTGCACCTGATCCAGTAGAAAAGCAGCATCTCTCTATTATCGTGGGCGTCATTTCGCTGGTTCGAAATGGTTGGAATTTAGTGCGCATTTGATTTACGAGGACGTTACACCTGCATATACCTACGTGTACGCGGCACGTCTCACCACTCACAGACCATTAAATTCTCTGGTCCTCATCATAATCCTTCATTTCTCTCAATATCTTTCTTGATAACCCCCTCCTACCCTTCTTTCCCTTGTCCGTGGAATTTCTCTTTTTACCTCTTATTTTATGACCCTTTTTTGGATCGTAATAAGGATTTAAATTAATAAATCAAATTTTACGTCTACAATTTCTGAGAGTAATAAAAATTATGAGTATAATATAGTGCTTTGGATAGCAAAGATTCTTAAAAGAAATTTAATATTCTCTCTGACCAATAATTATATACTTTCGTTGGATAATTGATTATTAACAATATTTTAAGATTCAATCCTTTGTAATTACTTCTTGTATTCAAAAAAAAAAAAAGCATGCACCAATTTTCATTTTCCGCCATAATGACAGCGTGATCAAGGTCATATTACTAAATAGTCACATCAATTCAGTGCAAAAGTTAAACGGCTCAGGAAATATCAGGGAAAACCTAACAGTGTTGAGGAATTTTCGATAAAGTAAAAATAAATTTAATTTTATTATTATATTGAAGACTGGATAATTTTGTTAAATAATCAGTCTTTTTGGTTGAAAATCCAACTGTTTTGTTGAAAATTTGGTTTTTTGATTAAAAATCACAACTGCTCGGTTAAAAATTAATCTTTCTTAGCTTCAGAATTCAACTATTCTATTGAAAATTCAACTTTTCACCTTACATTCAACTCTTCATAGTTTAAAATAAAATCTTTTTTGGTTAAGATATCAGCTATTACATTTTTCGTTGAGAATTCATCTTTTTACATTTTCATCAGAGAAGGTATTAGATATGCGTAAAATTTGACGCCCCCCTTCCCTCCCTCTCCTCTCTCTCCTGTTTTTGGCATATTTCCAAGTTTTAAGACCCTGTGAACCCGAAAAACAGGTTTTTATGACTTTGTCTGTGGGTCTGTCTGTCTGTGGGCACGATAAATTTTTAAAAAATTAATCTCTCAGGTTGGCCTTTGGTACACCCGTTTAATGTCGAAAACATAAGTTCAAGTTTGTTGGCCAGCTATTTTAGATAAAAATTCAAAAAGTTAAAACATTTTCATAATTTTTTAGACAATTTTTTCAAATTTTAAATTTGAATGTACGGTTATTTATAGTTCATGAAAAGTCGGAAAGTTTATCTAAACGACTTTTTTGATAAAAAAAAATCATTAGAGTCAATACATTTTCAAAATTTAAAAAAAACAAACGAAAATGAATATTTTAAGCCAAACAACGCCCGATATGTGACGCGGGATGAGAGAAGGGATCTAAGCCCCGTAAAATTCATCGTTGGACGCTTTGGTCCCTTCTCTCAGCCCGCGTCACATATGAAAAAAGTCTGAGAAATAAAAACGTTTCTTTTTAAAAGCCCTACACGATTTTTATAAGGACTTTCTGAATTTTTTCTCAAAAATCGAAAATTCATATTTTGGTCGAAAAAAGCTGATGAGAAATTTCATTTTGCGTTCGAACTATGCAAGATACGAAAAAAAAAGACAAGACAAAAAATGTGCGTAGTTTGTGTCTTATTAGTAAAAAATAACATTAACAATAAAAAATTAAATTTTTGGGCAAACGACAAAAGCTTAAAAAAATAGACAAAAGTTATTCATCCAAAAGACAGCTACAAATCTTTCATTAATCGTTTTCTGATAGGATACGTCGTTTTTGTTTCAATCGTGAAAATAACATTAAAAATAAAAAATTAATTAATTTATAGAAACACGACGCAAGGTACAAAAATATTTATAAACAGGAGTTTTTTACACAAAGAAGATCTATAATTTGTTATTGATCATTTGTTACAGAACGCGTAGTTTTCGTTTAAATCGTAAAAAACAACATTAATAATTTAAAATAAAATTTTTTGGTTAAGCGACACAAGCTACGAAAAAAGATGAATCGACAAAAATTGTACACACAAGAAAGATCTACTTGGTTATTAATCACATTTTAATAGGATGCGTAGTTTTTGTTGTATCCGTGAAAAACAACATTGAAATAAAATAATAACATTTTTGCAACAACGTTGCAAGCTACGAAAAAAGTAATAAGGCAAATGTTGTTTTCCTAAAAAAGATCTACAAATTTTTTTTAATCACTTTGTGGTGAAATGCGTAGTTTTTGTTCTAATCGTAAAAAATAATATTCAAAATTGGTAAGCAAATTGTGGAAAGGTGACACAAGGTAAGAAAAAAAAATTATAGAGAAGAGTTGTTCACCTTAAAGAAAACATCAGCAAATTTTTTATTAATTTTTTTTCAGTAGAATGCGTATTTTATGTTAAAATCGTAGAAAATAATATTGTAAATAAATAAATTAATTTTTTGCAGAAAACACACAAGGTGCAATGAAATGTTAATTTAAAAAATTGTTTTTTATGGGTGGCGCACTTTTTTAAATTATAAAAACAAGACAATAATAATAATACATCTGTTTCAATATCATTGCATATTATGAATTGTAATAATATTAATTAATTAAAGTGATACATTTTTTATGGTAGCTGAAAATAAAAATTAATGTTTCAATAAAAGAGAATTCACAATCACCAAATTACAGTTGTCGAAGCCTTGACCTTTAATTTTAAAAGGTCTGTGCACAGGGGAAGTGTAAAAAAGGCAGATTTTTTGGTTATAAATACAATTACTTACTGGAAAGTAGAAATACTTTGTTAAAAATTAATTTTTTTTGTATATGGTTTATGATTTAAGTTGAAAGGCCTTTTCTTTTTGTTCAAAACTATTTTGTAGAATTTTTTTTTTGATAAATAACTTTCTCAACTGAAAGTTTAACTATTACATGTTTTGTTCAAAATTTGTCTTCTTTAGTTAGAAATTCCGGTATTTTTTCAAAAATCCGTTTTTTGTGGTAGACTGTTAATGTGCTTAGTGACTGATTTCTTTTTTTTGTTAAAAATGCAGTTCTTTTGTTGGAAATTCATCGTTTTGGTTGAAAATTTAACTGTCTATTTTAAAATTTTATTTTTTTTTAGAAAATTAATTTTTTTATTGAATATTTAACTGTACCATGTGTTCTTTGTGACCACTTCATCTTTTTGGTTAAAAATTCATCTTCTTAGTTCAAAATTTGACTATCGTATTAAAAATTTATTTTATTTGTTTGAAAAGTATTTTTTTTCTTTCACTAAAAATTTAACTATTCTAATTTAAAACTTTATCTGTTTTTAAGGAAAATTCGAATATTTTTTTGAGAATTGGTATTTTTTGGTAAAAAAGTAATCTTAATAGTTGAAACTTCCCGTTTTATTTGAAACAGTGTTTTTTTTGTTCAAAAATTTAAATATTTTGTTCAAAATTTATCTTTTTCAGTTGAAAATTCACGTGTTTGGCTGAAAATTCGTCTTTTGATACAAAATTTTCTTTTAGGTTGAAAACTAAACTATTAAGGTAAAAATTTATTTTCTTTCTGTTAAAGAATCATTATTTTAATTCAAAATGTATCTATTTAACTGAAATTTTACTATTTCATTTTTTATGAAAAAAATTTTTTTTTGTATAGAAATTCAATCTTCTTTGTTGAAAACAAATCTTTCTAAATGAAGATTGAACTATTATATTCTTGGTTAAGCATTAATTAATTTGGTTAAATACTTATTTTTCTAGCAGAGAATTCCAAAATTCAATTATATGGTTAAAACTTCATTTTCTTGGTCGAAGATTTATCATTCCAATAAAAATTATTTTTTTTATAGCAAATTCAACTATTTTTTTGAAAATTATTATTTTTTGTTAAAAATTAATTTTTTTACTGAAAATTTAACAATTCCATGTTTGGTTAAAAATGTATCTTCTTCAGTTGGAAATTCAACTAAAACTAATTTTTCCATTTAAAATTCATCTTTTTTGGATGACAATTCTACTGCTTTGTCGGAAGTATAAGTACTTTAATGAACATTGATTTTGTTGGTTTATGATTCATCATTTTAGTTCATTAAGTCCATCTGCTCTGTTGGAAATTTAACTATTAAGTTAAAAATTTATTTTATTTGGTTGAAAATTATTTGTCAATACAGAAGATTTAACTATTATATTTCTGGTTAATGAATTTCTTTGGTTAAAAATTAATTTTTTTAACTTAAAATTTAACTATTCTATTTTTTATTCAAAATAAATCTTTTCAGTTGAAATTTTATTGGTAGAAAATTCATCTTTTGTTTTAAAAATTCAACTATTGGGTAAAACTTATATTTTTTGTTCAATGATTTATCATTTTAAATAAAAATTTAATCCTTTGATATCAAATTTAAGCATTCTATTGAAAATTCGTTATTTTAGTCAAAAATTAATTTTTTAAATTCCAAATGTCACTATTCCATGTTTGCTTGGAAATTTATCTTTTACAATGGAAGAATAATATATTTTGTATAAAACTTTTCTTTTTTCGACGCAAAATTCAATTATTTTATTAAATATTCCTGTTTTTGGTTTTTAATCAATTTATTTTGGTTGAGGATTCAACTATTTTGTTAAAAATTTGTATTTTCTGGTTTAATTCACACTGTTGGACTTTTCGTTAAGATTTTTTTTTTTTTTGTCAAATATTCACCACTTTGGTTGAAAATTGTATCATTTTATTAAAAATTATTTTTTTTAATTTAAAATTAATTGTTCTCACTTCTGGTTGAAAATTCATCTTTTTGAGTTGAAAACTTAACTATTTGGATCAAAATTTATCTATTTTACGTAATTCTTGGATGATACCTTATAAAATTATGTATAACTGCTGTCACTAAAAGTGTTTGAATATATTTTGAAAAAACATTTTTTTGCATGAGCATTATTGATCTCCTGCATCTAAGGTTGTTTTTATAACTAAAAAAATTTAGAATGTTCAGGAAGAATGAAAAATTGGTTAGGGAAGAGTCAGAAAAAGTTGGGGAATTCCGAAACTGGCATTTTGTAGCAACTCTGATTTTGAATTTGAAGTGAGTATTATTAATCTATAATGATAAATAAAAAAAAGAAGTATGCTGCCTTGCAAATATTTTTTGAACAAAGAGGTAATATAGCGAAAAAAGCTTCAAGATGAGGATACCGATACAATGGGTGTCAGAATTGGAGTGAAATGGAATCGTGAAAAGGGGGTAAACGTGGTAGAAGATGAAAAGTGGAACAGGGATGGAAATGTAGAAGAGGTAGTGGATAAAGGAGGAAAAACGTATAAGAGGTGGAAATAGAGTAAAAGTGGTTAAGAGAGGGAAAAAGGAAAGGGGTTGGGGAAGGGGTCGAAGTGGTTGGTTGGGAGGAATATTGCCTGGAGCTTTATGACTTTTGGACGACACAGACTTTTACGATTATTAATCCCTATATTTTCCATGGATCTGTTTCGTCTTTGAATTCTCGTTCAATGTAGCCCATTCTTTTCTTTACTGTATTTTTCATGCGTAACTTACGCATAAGTGATGGAGGATTGTGTGTATACTTAGTAAGCGACCCTTTTTTATCTCTTGTATCATGGCTCGTGCTCCATTTTAAGAATGGAAAATATTGAGAGATGAGATATTTAATGGATTAAAAAAGGGGCTTGAGTTTTATTAAAAATGAGGTTTTTTAAAATTAGAACGGTGAATTTAAAAACAAATAAAATCGCAAGAAGGAAATAGATATATTTTCTAAAATTCTGAAGTGATCCTTTTAAGCCCTTTTGTAATAAGAGAAAACATTTTAGAATTCTTTTGAATCTCGAAGTGCCTTGTTATGTACGAGTATTATTTTTATTCTGTTTCTAATTGTTATATTTTAAAAGTGCTTGCGTTTTATTTTAGATATACCAGACCTTGTGTAGGAATAGAAAACAAGATTCTCCGAACTCTTTAAAGCAAAAATTCAATTAAATTCTAAAGAATTGAAAAAAATGCTATTTCTAAAATTTGATGATATCAAAAAATAGCTGCCACATTTTTTAAAACTTTTATTCATCGCAAATCGTGATATATTGAATCTGTATTCTTTTAAATGTCACGTATGATAAATTGCTTTCATTTTTCACTGTTTCATTCCCATTCTTTTCTTATATTAGACACGTGATCGAAAAACGATTTTATGGTAATATGGAAAAATGGGAAAAAGTAAAACGAAATGAAAGAAGGGATGGTCTAGATATGCACAGGAAGATTAGTTCGATGCCTAAAAAGATTTCTATATCAATAAAAAGTTCTCCCTCGTATTCCTTTCTTTTCCAATTTTCTTTTCCCCTTTTAAAAAGTTCATAAACTTAAAATATGGGCATAAAATTTCCAACTGTGGTTTGATAAGAACATTAATAATATAAAGCAATCTTGCGCAAAAGTCGATGAACGTGAAAAGCGGTAAATCTTTAATAAAGCGGAGAAGAATGGGAAAAAGAAGTAGTAAGAGAAAATACGAGAAAGAAATGCTGAGAAAAAGGGAGAGGAATTTTTATTAAAAGACATTCACAATATATTTGTAGCATTTCGTAGGTAGTTTTCCAAACAAAAGAGAGATAAATGTTTTTTTCTTCATTCAGAGTTGCATTCACTTTTTTCAGGACTCCCTATTTTCCAATTCAAGATTGCTTTTATTTTGCATGTACGCATAAACTTATTCAGCATTTTTTTTCGTTTTATATACTTTTAATTAAAACAGTTTCATTGAAATGGAATTCATTTTAACATAGTATTCTTTCCTACATCATATTATTCGTATCGAATAAAACAACTGTTTTTAAAGATGATATTGTTCAACATAAAAGGAATTGTTTCATCAAATTCAGTAATAAAAGAAAACACAAAGAAAATCTCTTTGCGATTTTCATTTTCTGAGAGTAGTTTTCTGTGCCGGAAAGTAGAAATAATATTCCCTGGGAAACTCAAGATGAAACTCCCAGCACTTTTTACTTAAAAGTACGTCAGAGAGCAATCGCGAGAGAATTTAAATATAGAAGTTTTTAATATACTTAAAAACTTTTTTTTCAGGCAAATTAGGAAAAATATTATATAATTTTTTATACTGGAAAACTTAAAATCCTAGAAGTATTTTAATATTTATTTATCATATATATTTTTACATGGAAAAGAAAGTTATTTCTACTAAATTATCATGTCGGGTGGTTTAAAAATTACTTCCACAAATCAAAATAGAAAACGCAATTTGAAACGTTGACTGTAAAAAGGAATATAATGCATAAACATGTTATATCTTAATTTAAAAAAGGAACTGAAATTCTAAGAAAATTTGTCGGAATCTAAGAAGTTCAATGTCTGAAATTTGAAATTAATTCATGTTTTTTTTTAATTTTAATGAACTTTGCTTTTAAATTAATTTATGTCAGTTTATTATTAAGTTAATTTATGAATTCAAGGTGCACGATTTTCAAGAATTCTTTATACTGTTTTAATGAAAAATTCTTTCACAAGATCAGAAAAAATTTTTAATAATAATTTATGAGTGTATGATTTTTTATTTTGGGGTTCGCCTTCATTAAAAACAAAATGAGAGTATAAAAATAACGTAAAATTTTTTGTGAGATCGAAATAAATAGAAAATATTAAAGAACATTTTGTCAAATTACAAGAAATTCTTTATTCCGGTTTTATATTAGACAGTGAATAAGACTAGGTTATAAATTATATTATAAATTGCAAAACTGAAACATTTCACTTTATAATAGTAAAAGAGATAGCTTATTAACTTAGGTCACATAAGAATCGATTCGAGAAACACATCATGTCTGGATAGTAATGACTGTTTCCACTGTATGATCATCCAGTCACGATCAAACTTGAAATTCTATAGCAAATATTGCTTAATCATTAAGTTCCATTGATGATAATTTAATTATGAAATAATAATATATCGTCACTATTGGCATTTAAATTAATAATTATTATAATGATTAATTATTTGGAATCAGTGTCATGCTTTCTAGATTGTAATAAAATAAACAGATTAATTAAGTAACATAGGTTAAATTATAATTCACCCTATCAGTTAAATTACCAACTAAGAGAGTCACAAAGAAGAAAATCTGCCCGCTGGTTTTTAGGGTTAAGGGAATTTTGAAATGTGGAAATTTAAAAAAATCCACGATAGTCAGTTTTCACATACAAACAATACCTCTAAGCAGTTGTTTAAAGTATTGTAGCTATTAAAAAAATACATATTTCACAGATTAGGAAAGGAGCCTTTTTTAAAAGGATTTTCAAAATGATTAAAAAATAATATTATTAGTTAATAATATTTCGTATTTATGTAATTTATGTACGGTCGTCTAGGAGGGTAGTTTTCTCCTTTTAAAAGTTTTTAAAACTACAGTAGCCTTTATGTATAGTTGTATATAATGTTTATGAGTACAATTTTCACAGAATATCGATAATTACCTTTCGAAACCTTTACAGATAGTTTAACGGTCCAAGACTGTATCATAAGCTATTTCTGAACATCTAAAAATATTCGAACATTCTTTCACAAACTTTTTTTAATAATTTCTGGCCTAAAGTTACGATAAACGTAAAAAATTCGAAAAAACTTAAAAAAAGAGTATTTTGAGACATTAATTAGAAATGTATTAAATCTCTGCAGTAAAAAGTTTAATAGATGTCTGCAGATCAAAAATAGGTTTACGAATAGGGGTGTGGATGTGGATGTAAGAAAGGTTGTCCAGGTGCTTGAAAACGTAATCGCTTTGGTGCAGATCGTTGGTTCAAGACGTCCCGTCCCGCCAGCGCCACTCACTCTCCTCTCACCCCAAGATTCCCATCCGCCTTCTCACCCCCGACTGGGGGAGGCAGGTGGCTACCCGGGGGAATCAATAACCGACAAGGGTGCCTGGGTAGTGGGGATCGACGCGGAATTCATTGGAGGGGTTAGCCACGCCTCCGGCACGCGACCAGCACGCGACCAGCACCCCCCAACGTCGAGGACGTTTCCCTTTGAACACCCCTGCACCCTAAGAACCTCAAACACCCTCGACACCACTCCATCCCTGGAGAACTCCTGTCCCGGCTGGACGCTTTCGCCATCTCTTTCTATTTTCAATGCACCCTATTAAAATCACAATTTTCTTCTCTCTACATTTCTTTCAAATTACCCCTACCCCTACACTCTTCAAAATTGGCAAACCACTTTAGAATGGCCGCAGTTCAGGGAAACCCTGGAAATCAGGCAAAAGTAAGAGAAAACCAGGAAAAAGTCAGGCAGGGTGGCTTTCTAGCAGATTATGAAATCGGGAAAAACTGAGAATTTTATTCTACATAAAAAAACAGGAAAAACCGGGAATTTAATCTAGGCTCGGTAATTTTTTTACTTTTTCGAAAAATCGATAAAGTTCAAAGCGTAGAGCAACAAAGTTCGGCACGTGTAAATAAATAATTATTTTCTTTTTAATAAAAATTTTATATGTGTGTATTATATTTAAATTCACATTTCTTTGCATACGTTCACTTACAAAAATCACAAAAAGACATCTTCAACCTGATCGGAGAAAACAAAATTGACCAGAAAAAACCGGGAAACCCCTGGGAATATTAAATGGCCTAATCACAAGACACCCTGTTAGGGATTTTTTTTTAATCTTGCGAAATCAGGACCTTTCTATAAGAGGCACTTTAAATAACTGTCAAGGATGATCAGTGTGATATTTTTAAATTTTAATTTCAAATTGTTTTATTCTGTTTATAGAAAATTCTATGTAAAAAATTTCACGAAATTAAAATTGCACTCTTTGAATATTATTTGTCAGGGAAAATAGAAAATTCGTCAGGGAAAAGTTAGGGAATTTTAACAATGAGTTTCTGTGGGCACATTGATATTATATTCTTGTTAGTCATTTATTTGCTGTGTATTTCTATTTTTTTCCTTATAATTCGTTTCTCCTGACAATCATATTTTTATCTACAAATTTTATTATTTGGTTGAAAATCAAACAATTTTGTTAAAAAGTCATTTCTTTTGGTTGAAAATGCAACGGTTTTATGGAAAACTCATCCTTTTAGGTTGAAAATTGAATTATATTTATATAAAATTAACTTTCTGTTGAAAACTAATTTTTGGTGTTCAAAATTCCCTTATTTTCTTCAATCGTCCTTTTGGTTTAAACATTTAAATGTTTTATCAGAGACGCTATCTTTCTTGGATAAAAATGCCACTATTTGGTTAAAAATTAATCTTCTTTGATTAACGATTCAACTATTTTGTTGACAATTCCTCCTTTTTTTGTTTAATTCAACTGTTTGTGATTTTAATAAACCAAAGAGCTTTTCGGTTAAAAATTAGTTTTTTGTTTTAAAATTAATTTTTAAATGAAAATTTAACTTTTCCATTTTTGGTTAAAAGTTGATCTTTTTCGTTAAAAATTAGTCTTCTTGGTTGAAAAATTGATCATTCTAGTACAAAATTCATCCCTTCAATCGAAAATTTGATTATTTTGTTGAAAAGTCGTTTCAGTCATTACATTTTTTTAGTATTAATTCTTCGTTAATAGAGTAATTTTGATTTAAAAGGTAGAATCTCAATACGATAAATTATCATCATTAAAGAACTATTTATAAATTAAACATGAACAAAATAATAATAAAACTTATACAATAAGAAACGATTGAAGAGATATGAAGATAAAGAAAAAAATAATACACTTCGGCTTGAATTTTTGCACTACTTGCTTTTGACCTTCGGCTTCAATTGAGGCTCTCCGAACGTAAACAGTCAGGACTGCATAAACACTGAGAGTAAACTGATGCAATGAAGCACAACGTGACGCAGTTACCCAGCTTCACCGTTGGGGTATTGCACTTTATCGCTATGCTTCTGTTTTTTTATGCATGAGTGACTACGGTACATCCCCCCGCGACTCCTGTCATCCAAAACCGCTGCGCGGCGTAATTCTTGGAACGCATAAATCGAATTTGCTAAAATTGAAGTCCGAGTGTAATATGTAGAAAAGCATTTTGAAGAAAGCCAGAGGAAAAAGAAGAGAAAAAAGGTGTCCAAAATAGTATACAAACTGAGAACAATGAGAAAAAAATACTTCCTAAAAGCAATCAGTATTATTTTTTATGAGCCAGCTTCATTATTATTAACACTATCTTCCTTTCGACAGTTTGATCATCAAATGGTTCGTAAAAAGGTCAAGACCTAGGAGAATGAAATTTTCTTTCTTTCGCCTGTAGCAATTTTTTACACTCTTCCTCTTCTTTTTCTCCTTTTCTTTTATTTTTTTATACTTTTCTTCATCTTCTTCTCTAATCCTTATCTTTTCATGCGTTTGTTTGTGTTTAAGAAAAATCTTTTGTTTTTCTCTTCTCACTTCTCTTATTTCATTTATTCATTTTGTACCATTTCTTCCTTCTATTTTAGCTCTTTTCTTTATGCTTTCTTCATCGCTTATCATAAAGAGAACCCTAAATGACCCTAAATTGAAAATCGTTCAAGTCCGGGGCATTCAAAATGAAATGACATGTTTCAATACTACAGTGAGAATGGTTCATAAAGCAAGGTGAGATTTGATGGTGGGTCAAATGGATAGTGGATGTGGGACATGCGGTTTTACTGTGGGTAATATCGTGTTGTCGCCAAGTCGGTGGCTGGAGTGGCAATAGCCATGAGGCAAACGAGAGAAAGGGTGAGCAAGCAGAATAAAGGACGGAAGGAAGGAAGATAGAATCGATATCTGCGTGGCACGCGCCATGCACCATCTCATCCAACCATCCAGCCAGACCGCTCTAACCACCACTCCGCTCGTTGACAAGCTCCAACCAACCACTTGGACCCTCTCTCATTCTCTCTTCTCTTCTCTCTCAACAGTCCTTAGATAGCCCCAACGATTCAAATCCCGCCTTGTCATTCAGATAAAAGGTCCTTTCTTCTCCATTTAATCACTGGAGATAACAGGTTTCACCCATGCAGATAAACTTTTATTCTAATACGGATTATTCGCCCTAATTAAATCCTTTCAAACTCTTTCATAATAATTCCTTTGATTCCATTAGCTTTGTTGCTCAAAGAATATTAATTGAAATACCTATACTATTTTATTAATATTATAGATACCTACAAAAGATGCTACATGTTAATTAAAACAATTTTAATTTTTTTCGGGGAGTTAACCATTGTTGTAATCTGGTGCACACACATAAACAACAAAAGGTAAAATGCTTTTCAAGTAAAAATGCTCAGGGTAATCTCGGCATGCAAAAAAACTGAAGATCGGCAAGGATGAAATAAAATATTACTAATTCTTTATTTCACCCTCACCGATCTTCATTTTTTTGATATGGCGAGTTTACTTGAAAATTTTTACGTGAAACAATTTTTACCTTATGTTTTATCTGTGCACTCTGCCGTGTAAACCCATTTAGTTTTGGGTAATTCCAGGTAATTTCTGATAATCCATGGTAATCTTGTATAATCCCAAATGTAACCTTGTGTAACTCTTGTCAGCAAATCTAAGTACCCGGGT
>JAUELO010000276.1:2531904-2546389 GCA_032357855.1 Amphibolips quercusostensackenii | reverse complement strand
TGTTGTATTTAAAATTTTTTTTGTTTGAAAAATAATTGGCTTTAATGTATACATACGTTGCGGACACACCCAAGATACCCGAGTACCCAACATAAAAATTCAACTTTGAGTTGATTATTAATTTCCTATTAAGTTATTTGATTCATGCATGTAAAGTTTGTTGAAAAATAATAGAATTAATGATAATTTAATTAAGTGCTGATAATTACTTAATTATTCGTAACATTCTGTTTGCGACGATGTTTAATTTTAATCCCGTATAATGTTACATAATCTTTTGAAATCTTTTGAGATCCTATGCAATCTATGTAATCCAAAGTAATCCCTGTAATCTCGTGTAATCTTGTGTGATTTTATTAAATCTTATGCAATCTTATGTACTCCTGTAATCTTTTTGAGGTGAAGCAGAACACCCAGAATTTTTCATTTCATTATACTACATGTCTCACTAAGTCCCGTTTTAGGACCAGTAATTAATTTACTTTGAAATTCCAATCATTTGTCAGTTTTACAAAATACCCAATCCAGTAAAATGTCTTCGGTAAAACGATTTATTAAAAGAATTGGGATTCTTTAAATAATAAATAAGTGAAATAACAATATACTGAAATTTTTAGATCTAAAAATTGAAAGTCACCTTTTCGAAGCAGTATTTCATGACTAATTCAGGTCGAAAAATCTTGAGTCTTTTTTGTCTCTCCTAATTTTTGGTTTTGGGATTTACGTAATTTAGGTTTGATACCCTCCAATTGAGCAATTTTCACTTTAATACTGCACATGCAGAAAAAATTTTCTTTTCTTTACAATTTGAAGAAGTTTTTGTAAAATTTACAGAAAACCTATGTTGTCCCTATTCTAACTGAAAATGCTGTTAACTTAGCACTCATGTTCCTTCATGTACAAAAGCTACGATTATAATTTCAGTCGTTCATTCTGATCAGTTCTAACAGAAGATGTAAATTTATCATCCGTGAACCAAAAATCTATGGTCAAATTTTCATTATCAAATTTTCTGTAAAAAAGGAACGTTTGTCAACTTCACTGGGATTTGAGTCCCGGATTTTTCACAAAAACTTTGATTTATTATAAAAGTGTCGTTTTTTTAAATATCCTTAAAAATGCTTTTCAATCATGACAGTCATAAATTTTGTCTAGATCATTCTGAAAATTTCCAAAGTAAAATGAAGTTTTATGCCATCTTTCCATAAAAATAAATCATGTTTCCTAGATGTTATGTGATAGCGATTCGAAGGACGAATCCCTTGGTGAAGAAAAATCTATCGTTTTACGGATATTTGAGGTCGGTCGTTCCAAGACCCCGCAGCTTAACACAATATTCGTGGTAACGAACTCAAGCTCTTGCCATTAGGAAATTCGATTTGTCGGTTCGTAGACACTGCTACAGACATTTTATTTAACCAACAGACTAGAAACATCACTTTTATTTTCCACCTAATTTTTTCACACGTCTTATAAAAATTTCTATAAAAATTTGCCCTTTACTTTAAAACTATTTATTATTAATTCATTAATAAAACTGAGAAAGCTTATTTTTCTCTCGCGTTAAAGATGGTTACAGCCCAAAATGCCCAAGGTATTTTTTATAAGAGTTGGATTTTTTCAATAGTATGCATAGGGATGTCCCAGTATATGTTATCAGTCAAAGCATAGTTTCATACCTCACCATCCACGGGCTGGCTTACAGCTAAATGCATGATGGGGGCACCTACAGCTTAATATGGAATCCAAACCACCGCAATCTCGTTAAAAGTAAGTGAAAATTTTCAAGAGGTACTTGGCTCAGGGATTGAACCCCGAACACCTAACGTTAAGTTCGAGCGCCTAAACACCTGATTCACCGAGGCTCTTGTTAATTAATTAATTAATTAATGCTGCTATTGATTATTATTTATTATTCATTATTTATTATTTATTATTAAAGTTCAAGCTTAATTCCAGTAAATAAGTCAGTACAATTTGACTATGCACTAGTAACTTTTGTTTAATTTTACAGTCAAATATGCACTTAATAAATTAGTGAAATCTTACTTTATTCGGATTTATAGACTTCCTCACTTATTCGTTGAAAAGAAAACAGGAACTAGTAGACTTTACGATTTTCTTAATATATTACAGGAATAATTAATTAATATTTTCGCAGTGAATCATCCAGAGATAAATTAAATTAATTTCGGTTTAATTCACAACCTTCGAGTCTTGCGCAAAATCAACCAAGTTAGTTTAATGTGGTACCAAAACTTCCAAACTTGAAGGAATTTCGTACAATGTAGTCAAGACTGATGATTGTCTAATGCAACTCATTTCTCATTGTTAAGTGAGAAGATTTCTATGATTAATTATAACTCTGTTCATAGAAACAGGATACTCTAAAAACATTAAAAACTAATTAAATGTATACGTTAGGTTGGTACAAAATCATACCAGTTGACATTTTTTTTAAATAAAGGCTATGCCCCTTTCCCCAATTTGTGAAGTTCCCGGAAAAAAAATTTCCGTCAAGTATGGGGAAAATGTTTGTTTTCGGAAAAATAAGATTCAATTTGCTGGTTTGAAACTTAGCTTGTGAAAGGTTATGAGAATTTGGTAAAAAAACTAAAATTGAAAATTTTGCGTGAAATCGACAAATATGAGCTCTGTTTTTCCCTTTTTTTTTTAATTTTTTTCGACAAGTGAAATGTTTTCAAGCATTTTTAATGTATTTACAATTGTTTAAACATTTTCAATTTTTTTAAATAATGATATTGATGATTGATGAGACTGATATGATTTTGAAACATTCATCAATTTTGTTTAAATAATTAATTATGATCTACTTGTAATTTTTTTAAGGTAGAAAACTACCCCATTTTTTAACAAATTTGTATTTCTTAAGGTAATTTTTTGTTGTTCAAACAACTTTTTTCTTAAGTAAATGTTTGAAATTAGTCTTTTTTCTGTAATGAATGCAGTTTATCATTAGTAATCATCATTATCATTATTATTATTTTAAACAGCTTTTTAAATGTTGGGAATTGAAAAAATGTTTGAAACAATAATAAGAAATTAATAATTCTGAACTGGAAGCATTTGAAATAAAAATGTATATTCAAACATTAAAAATCAAACAATTATAGATTATGTAAATATTCGAAAAAAGGACAATATTTCGAATGGAATAAAAAGGAATTAGACTTGTACCATTCCTCATAAAAGCGATTAAAATTGAATCATTCGAAATTGAAAGTAATTTAAAATAAAAAAATTTATCAAAAACTCTTAAAATTTAAAAATTTAAAACTAAAATTTTTTAAATTGGAAAATTTCATTAGCAAGGAGTTGGAATTCTATCATTTCATTTTAAGCGTTTAAAGTTGAACAGTTTTTTTTTAATTTAAGAATTAAGAAATCGAATGATTTCAGGTTAAAATTTCGAAAATAGGCCAATGAAAAATTTTTTATATTGAACAATTTTAAATTGAAATTTTGAAAATTGAGTCATTGAAAATTAAAAGAATTGAAATTGTATTATTGATAATCAAAAGCATTTTAAATTAAATAATTTATTATTTTTAACTTTTAAATTTATATTATTTCCAATTCGGAGCGATCAAAATTTGACAATTTCAAATTGAAAACTAAATTGATTGTTTCAGAGACAAACCTTTTAAAATCCTATAACCCTTAAAACCATTAAAATTGAATTATTTTCACAAAAATTTCAAAATTAAGTTTTTTTAAGTCGGGTATTTTAAAAACAAAACGAAAATTTAATATCTGACATTGATTCATTTATGTAAATCTTTAATTGAAAATCTGAAAATTTCCAGATATTATATTGAAAATTAAAAGTTTTAATAAATAATGCAAAACAAGATCACTGTGATTCAAATTTTTTCAATTGGACAATTTTGAGCATTTTAATTTGAAACTATTTTATTTTTAAGTTGAATTAAAAATGTTCAATATTTTGGAACATTTTTAAAATAAAAAATAATTCAATTTTCAATTCCCAGTTCTCAAATCTTCTCATTTTAAAGGCTTGAATTCGACAAATTATTTTGTTAATTTTTCATTGTTTTGAATTTATTCTGGAGGCATTTAATTCAAAATGTTTTATCACAAATTGTTTAGATTAAAAATTGTGCAACTATCAAGTCTTTTAATTTAATATTCTGCGATGTTGAATAATTGAAAAAACCCAACAATTTTCTACGTTCAAAATTGAAACTAAACCATATAAAATATTTTAATCTAAAATTATTAAATTTAAAACTGAATAAAATTGAAACAAAACAATTTAGATTATATAAATTAATCAATTAAGGCTTTTAACATGAAATTTTGTAATTTTGAAGGATTTAATAGTGAAATTGTATTGATATTTTTAATATTTGAATTTGAAATTATTGTCCATTCGAGAGGATATCAATTTCAAATTGTTAAATCATTAAGGCTATCAACTAAAGATTATTGTGCACTGTAAGAATTCAAATTCTTAATATAAATATCAATATTTTAGGGTGGCCTTTAAAACCAAAAACAAATTTCTGGTCATTTTCCGGTTTTTAAAGATTTTACCAGGTGATTACTGACTCTCTTGTTTAATAAAAAGAGCATGAAGAACTCTATCTGAACTGTAGTGAAAAAAACATTTTTTATATTGATATTGTAAGAATTATAAATCGTTAAAGAAGATATTATTTACTCAAAACCAGCTTAATATTTATTTTTACAGATTAATAATAAAATGTTGATTTTCAGTCTCAAGCTATTCAGATAAAAGAACCTAAGCTCTTCTTATAATAAAAAGCAATGAAAAATGAACTCTATATTCAAAAAAGGTCAAATTTATTTTTTACCTCCATTTTTGACTTCCTTGCTTTTGAAGATTTTTTTACGAAAAAATGTGATTTCTAATTTTTTTAATCACGCTTTGTACTTGAAAACTTGAAAAATTATTTAATTAAAACTTCAAGCGTTAAATACTAAACAATTTTAAACTTCGTTCAAAAATTGAAGCATTCTTAAATGAGGATCTTGAAACAATAGCCGTTAAAAATTATTAATTTTTAAATTGTGCATCATAATTTTTAAAATTCAATCATTTTAATTTGAAGAGCAAAATTAATATGTCAAATGTCAATAGGAACAACTTCATGTTAAAATCAATTTTATAAGATGTCAAACTGACATACATGTACTAATGAACTGTCGCACTGACATGATAGAAAAAACCGCAAAACAAAAAACACGCGAATGTCGAGCGGAAACATAAGAGCTTCATTGCGACAGAATGCATGAATTGTAGATTATTATATACAATTTATTATACCCAATTCACTAATATATTGTCGGCTTGACAGATGGAAGGGTTCAGGGCTTCTCATTCGATCAATACTCAGAATCAATCCATTATATTATCACTCCAAGATATCAGTTTTCTCCCAATCCAATACAAAGCGACTATAAATATTACGACAAATCCCAATATTTACCCAATATTTGAAAACTCCATTATTCCCATAAATCCGAGTAATATTTGAAAACTCTTATCTCAGTAACTCGCTTTTTAAAAGCTTCGAAATCACTGGAATAGCATCAGCAAAGCTAACAATAACCATTATTCAAAAAGTTATGATATGAAACTACACCCACGAAATCTCTGCCTCTTTTCCCCCTCCTTACACTTCTTGGAATTCTATGCTTTAGAAAGAAAAATATAGGTAGTCGCAAATCAAATAGAAAATACATTTTTACCCTTTTTTCTTCTTTTCTCATGTAAATATTTGTTCACGAAACATACGCTTGTTTCTCTCATTGCGTGGAATGTATTTCTCTTGTATTTCGTGCTTCCCCTGACTGGTCTATGCAATCCCCTCTCCCAGACATCCATATCCGAACTCCGTCGACCACTCCGCACCCCCCGAAAAGCAACCTAACCCACCCCCACACCTTTCCATCTTCTTTCAACTCGCGCGGCAATCAATTTCGAACTTGAATGAAATACTCCAGTGAAATATGAGATTGCAAGTCTAATACTTTCAATGCACTTTCGAAATCAACAATATTGTAAAAATCAGTCACTCTCTGAAATTTTTCAATTTCAACATTTTTAAGTTGTACGAAATTAAGTTAGATCGTTATTATGAAATTAGCTAATAATTTCCATGGAATTTATGCGGATATTAGGTAGCAAAGCATTCCATACACATTCTCTGGAAATTGGTTTGATCTGGAATTCTATTTCGGGGCAATTCCGAATAGATATGTAAAATAATATAATAGAATACTATTTTATATTTATAGACGGAAAAAAGAGGATTTTCAAAATTAATGGGACGAATTCAAGTGCTTTGGATATAAGAGATAAGATAATAGAGTTTTATATAATTTTCTAAACATTCAAGATAAAATATAGACTTCTTCAGGCTTTATATGGATGTATAGATTTATCCAGGCTTTTTATAGAAAAGTTCCATAATTCTTAAACTGAGCCTAAAATAAAAAAGTTTAATTATTATCATGTAATAATACAATGAAAAATTTTAAGATTCATATAAATTAACTTAGAGACATTGAGTATCTGTAAAGCACTGCGTTACTTAATCTGAAGGACAGAGTTTCGGGAAATTTGAAGTAATTCAGAGAGGTTTTTTCCATTTAATTATTTTTAAGAAGGCCGGATTTTCAAAATAAAATACTTCTCTAACAACTTGAGCCAAATTTAAATTTTACTTTGTACCATTGCTAATATTTTGTTTGGACTTATACTCCTCCCAGTAATAAGCTATTGCCAAACTAATCATGTGCTAAAATAATATGATGCGCTTTGCAGCCGTTCTAAAGAAAAAAGTCGAAAAAATCTACGCAGGTTATATGGACGGCTTTGGGAAAGTCCTTTAATCGTCAGTTAGATCAGACGGTAGCGCTGTTGATTTGTAATCGGAAGGTCTAGGATCGATTGTTGCTGTCTGCACTTTTTGCCTTTATTAAAATAAATCTAATAGCCAATTGCAATAAGAAAATTTGAATCTAAGATAAAATCGCAAAAAGTGCAGGTAGCAAGAATAGAGCCCAGACTTTCCAGTTGCAAATCTGTAGCGCTAACGTCTGATCTTACCAGTGATCGAAAGACTTTCGCATGACGGTCTATATAACCTACTTGTATTTATCAAAGACTTTTTTATCTAGAATTCTTGAAAAGTTCATTTTATCATTTTAGCACATTAAAAGTTTGATAATGACTTTTTGCTGAGATGAGTATGAACACAAACAAAATACTAAAGGGTGTTATAGGTTCCCTGTGTTAGTTCGCATAAAGTCCTTTTTTCTTTTACCATTGAAAATTATCTTAAGAACTGTAAAATCTTTCGCGAATCTTTAAAAATATTTGTAAATCTTTTAAATCTTTTCAAATATCTTGCAATTTTTTAAAATGTACAATATTTTACCCAACTTTAAGGAACAAATATTTGATATTATATAAGATCAATTTAAAAAAAAATTTATTTTAATTTTTTTAACTAGCCTATTTATAAAATATATAAAATAAAAAAATTACCAATGAATAGGGACACATATCTATCTGCTAAGGATGCTTTGGCTAGCGTTAGCAATTCGCAGCTATGCACCCTAACAGAAATGTCGTGGAAGAGCATCAAGTGGGATACCACAGTGAAAGAGGAATTGGTGCATCTTTATTATAAAAGTGCTAAGTTTGAAAGCAAAAGAAAAAAAGGATACAAGTTCAGGACGACGTTTACAGCAAAGCATTTTCACATACAGGAAGTTTTAGTGAGAAAACTTATCACTCAGGTGAAGGGCATCAGAAATAATATTCTTGTCTCAAAAGACCGAGCAATGGAGATTGAACGACAGATTGATTTAGCCTGGAAAAAGGACGGTACAGAACACCAGTTAGATCAAACCGCATTTCACGATCAAGCAGCGGCAATGAATGTTCTTACTCAACCTGATGATGATCCAGTACTATCACATCCTCCAGAGGTAGTTGGCATGATTCATCCAGAAGCTTACACAGAGGTCCAGCAACCAAGAAGGCTATAAAAATGGACATAACATATAAACAGAGATGTTATGCGCCTTTATTTTTTTGCAAAGAATAGTGGACAAAATGTGAAGAGAAAACATAATCGTCTATTCCTACTCAAGGTCCCAGAGCTAGCTACAAGAATAAAAAAGCAGAATCTAGCAGGCTAAAAACGCTCAATATCCGTAAACAGATTGCTTCCGGCTTTTGACATAGCTGCTATCAAAATGGAAAAGGAACAGGAGCTTTCTATTGATGAACTTCTTCTGGATGATGCGTATAACGAAGACCTGATTAAAGCTTAAGGAAAAGGTGCTAGAAATAATTTACATTGAGTACCGGGCCCACTAGAATCACATCCAAACAATAATAACGTTGATGTAAGGTGCGATATTTCAGAAAAACTGCGGCACCTTGAAAAGAATTTTTGTCGTGCTTTACTAGAGTTCAGACATGTAGAACCAACATCACAAAGGATCTGCATGCACTAAAAAAACATCTGAACAGCAAGGTTTTGCTTTTGCATTTAAACGCAGCACTATCTGCGTCAGAGATGGAAACATTTGTGTATTGTGCAGATGTGGCAGTTGTTAGAACGTTGGGCCGCAGAACTAGCAAAATTCGTTCGATTGACTCAATACGTATAAGAAAGGTAATAGAACCAGAAAGCTGATACACCATGTTACTAAAATCATCCACCCTCGGTACATCAAGACATTGACACCAGCATTATTAGATGAGATTATAGACTTCCAACGGCACAGAGTTGATGCTCTTACTGCTAGACTGCATTGGTACAAGAAAAGTAGTGCAAGAAGGTAGTAAAATCAAATCTTTCAGGCAGATGAAGAAGGATTCAACTGCGAACTAAGTGTAAAGCAAAATAAGCAGCAAGACATTGAAGTCACTTAATTGGAAGACATCGCTAACTATTGGTCGGTGTTTAGGAAAAAACTAACAGAAGCGCTTTCGACGCTGCGTGGTTCTAGCTAGAGAAAACAAGAGTAAGCAATAACCCTGAAAGGGAGCTGACTAACATCACAGATTTAGATGTTTTAGCGATTTTGAAAAGGTCAAGTAATTGAAAGCTCCAGGTCGAAAAATAGTGCATAATTTCTGGTACGAGTACCTGACGAGTGTGCATCCTTCGTTTGACAGGTGTTTTTAGAAGATCGTCGAACGCCCAAATCTGAAGCAAGGCTTTATGTTCAAAGGTACTGCGTAAAAGTTGCCTGAAAACTAGACGCTCGAAATCCATCTGAATGTCGACCCATAGCCTGTCTTGCAATAATTTATAAATGCCTTACAGCTATCATTGCAGATAAAGTATATTCTTACTGTAACGAGAATAACATCTTTACAAAAAAACAAAAAAGATGTTGTAAAAACTTGCGTGTCAGTAAATAACTTATCATTATAGACGCTGTTGCCATGACGCAAGCTTGCAAATATAAAAGAAACTTTCACATGTCATACATTGAATACAAACAAGAATTTTCTTTTGTACCATCATGACTATTTGCTTAAAGTCTTTCAAATTTACAAAAACTGCCTATGCATCATCGACTTTCTAAGTCGTGCGATGATGTTTTGGGATAAAAGAATCAAGTATTTCGATCTTGGACAACTAAGCATAATTAGATCAATACGCATTACGATGGGTATCTTTGAAGTGCATTATGGTTCTGTTTAGTGTTAAGCCCATTGCGTAAAACACTAAATAGCATGCCGCATGGGTTCAAAATACACTATAATACGGACTTTCATCAAATGATTTATCTTCTATACATGGATGACCTGAAGCTATACGCTAGTTCAGACCATAAACTGCAGTAAATGATCTATGTCACAAAGAATTTTTGCAATGATATCCACATGGAGTTTGCACTAGGTAAATGCAGAACAGTATATTGAACCGTAAGATAATAAGAGTCCAAAGATCCAGGGAACGAATTTGAGAATGACATCGAGGCAATAACTGAGGGCAAATAATATAAATACCTGTGTATTCTCGAACCTAAAATTATTCAGCAATAAATACCTGTGTATTTTCGAACCTAAAATTATTTAGCATACGACAGTTAAGGAAATATTAGTGACTGCCTTTACTACAAGACTCAGATTGGTTCTGAAGAGTTCTATCAACTCAGCAAACAAGGTCAGGTCAATTAACACCCATGCCATCCTTATCCTCACGTGCATCTTTGGGATCATCAAATGGTCGAATACCGACGTTAAAAGGTGAGAGAGAAACATCTGGGTAGAAGTGACGAAGCACAGAATGCAACACAGTAATTGGTAATGGGTTAGCGCTCCCTTCATAGATGGTGACGTTCCCGGTTCAATTTCGTGCTAAGGAAAACTTTTTTTTGTTCTCCCAAACTATTTGTTCAGAGTAGTCGTTTTATTATCAAAATTTGTACTTATTAAAAATATATTTGTTTAAATAAGAGAAAATTCATGGTAGTATTTTTCACCAAAAAGAAGAAATCTAGGTTTACAACATACAAATTTTTATGGGTCATTCTAGTGTATATTTAGTCAGATGTTTACAAATATATGTAAATGTAGACTTTTTAGATTTGAAAACTTAAAACTACAAAAAATTAAACCATTTTATACTTATAATATTATAAATGTAAATAAAAGTGAAAATTTACAATGAGGCAATTTATATTTTTTAAATTTTGTAGTAAAATACTACCCAGTATTGAAGATTTATGAGAATCGCCAAAAGCAGAATGAACTGCAATTCTAGAGGAAAACACTTCCAAATTAGAAAACTGTTTTTCTCGCAAGTAAGATGTGTTACAATAGACAATCTGCATAGCCGTAATTCTAGCTTCTAGCCTGCATTATGCTTGTTGAATATATTTCAGAGCTTTTGATGCTATTTTTCTCGAGACGCACTTCTCGCATTAATGTTCTTCTCACACCTCAATTGTGAACGTTGACTGTAATATTCCTTTTTCATTTTACTAAAAGCTACGTCTCTTGCGAACGATCCATTTGCTGCTTTTTTTCGCGGTGACTTCTCCTCTTCCTATATATCTGCACCCTCAGACATATACTCAGAAAGGTCAGAAAGTCAACGTACGCTTCCAAAAATATCATGAGAGATTATTAACCTCCAAATCTGCAATAAATACGCAAATAGCAACTCTGATATTAGCTTATTATTTACCTTATCAACCATGCAGTAACTATAATAGTGAAAAAGGCAGTTAAGTTCCCGTTGACAAAAAAAAATCGAAATTTAATTTCAGTAAAAAACCACACGTGATTCAATTTGAACTGGAACACATGGAATTATGTCAAATTAAATTTTTTTCTATTTGGTTTACTTTTAGTCTTTGTTGTCCAAAAGGAAAAGGAGTATAATTTGGCGTGAAGGCTAGGTACAGAACACCGGAAAAACAGCGCAAAGTACATGTCAGGTTATGTGCTAGTTTTATTTGCTTATTACCACCATGCGTTACCTCTAAATTGAAGTAAAATTAAAATATAAACTATATATTACATGTGACCCAGGTGCAGTTATTCAGGAAAATTTACATTCGGAATCGTCCAATAAATACCTTGCCTTAGTAAGGGGAAGCCACCTCGAGAATTGCGCTTATGTTAAAGTTACATACACTTATTATAAAAAAAACGTTGAGAAGGATAGAGGTAGTTCCAAAATTGTTAGAAAAAGCGTGACGCACTTTCTTAACGGCACCTTAACCTATTCGATATACTATGGATTTCAAAAATTTTCTTCCGCTTACTATAGTAAAGATAGCACATTTTCCCATTATTTGCGGTTGTATATTTTTCGTTTAAATTCGCTTTTCTTTTAAGGACTGCCAACGTATCCTCCTCTTCCCTAAGTGTAATTTTCACTTCTTTAGAAAAAATGATTGTACTTTTGGACTGATATTGAGCCAATATTAACAAATGTTAACTTTCATTAATAATTATAAATTATTGTGAATAATGCATTATGGAAAAATTACGATGTCTATGGTGATGAAGTGTCCATGCGTATTCCTGTATGTGGCTGTATGTGGCTAGGTATGTGTGTCGTCGAAATTACTACTTTCCAGAGTTGGTGTTGTGAAAGTCACTCTCACTCAGGAAGGAATATACAAAACGGTTAGAGGGCTGTAAACGGAGAAGTCTGTGACTGGCAGGGGGTGGAGTGTCGCCGATGTTACTTTCTCCCCGTGAAGTGCTAAAAACCGGGTAGACCTCTAAAATAAGTGCAGGATGTGACTGGGGTTTGCAGTCACTGAAGTCACTTTCCCTCAGTGAAGGGATATAAAAAACGGGAGAGGTGCTACAGGGATAAGGGTGTAATTAAAGAGTGTCGCTGAAGTCACTTTCCTCTTGAGAGGCGATATAAAAAAGAGGGACCCCTAGAATTGGTGAGCGATGTGACAGGAGGTTAATGTAGCAAAAGTCACTCTCCCTCATAGGAGAAATATAAAAAGGGGGTGTGGCTGTTGGGTGAGTGTCCCGAATTTACTCTTTTCTAGTTGAAGGTGACTTAGACAGGGGAACCCCTGGAAAGGTGAAGGATGTAACTGAAGGGTTGGTTTCACCGAAATCACTTTTCTCCCAAAAAGGGGATAAAAAAGCAGGGAACTTTGAAATAAGCGAGGGGAGTGATGGGGATATCGTGTCGCCAAAGTCACTTTCACACAAAGAAAGGATTTAAAAAATAGGGGTGTGGCTGGTAGGTGGATGTCGCCGAAGTCACTGTCCCCCAGAGAAGAGAAACAAATAATGAAGGGACCCCCTTAGAGGGGAAAAATTCTTTTGTAGAGTGGTTGCAGCCGAAGTCACACTCCTACAGAAAAGAGTTCTAAAATCTTTACCTTAAAATGGGTATGAAATGTGACGGGGATTTAGTGTTACCAAAGTCATTTTCGCTCAAACAAGGGCCATAAAAAACTGGGGTTGTGGCTGCTAGGTGAGTGTCGCCGTATTCACTCTCCCCGAAAGAAAGAGTACACAAATAGGGGTAGCCTTATAATAGTTGAAGACTGTGACTGAAAGGTTGATCTCGACGAAGTTACTCTCTCCTAGAAAAGGAATATAAAAACGGGTCGGTAGCTGAAAAGTGATAAGAGTATAACTAAAAAGTGGATGTTGCTGAAATTACTCTCCCCCAGAAAAGGAGTGCATAAATAAAGAAACTCCTGTAAAGAGTGAAGGGCTTAACTGCGGATGGGTGTCGCTGAAGTCACAAGCCCCCCCCCCCAGAGAAAAATATAAGAAAAAGAGGGACCATTTATCAGAGTCAAGAGTCCGGTTAGGGGGTTTGTGTCAACGAAATCACTCTCCCTCGAAGAAGGGGTGTGAAATTCAGGTGAAGTGGCTTAAAAGCGGCAAGGTCGCGGCTAAGGTCGGTGTCGCCAAATTCAATATAACCTAGTCAAGGGGTATAAAACGAGAAATGGGTGGCTTTATAAGAAGAGGTAGTGGCTAAGGGGTGAATGTCGCTGTGGTCACTTTACCCCAGAGAAATGGTATTAAAACGAAAAGGTGGTCTTTAAAAAGCAATAGGTGTCGCTAGAGGGTGATTGTCACCGAAGTCATACTCACCCAAAGAAGGGTTATAAAAAAGCGGGACCCCTGAAATTGATGAGGGATGTGACGAGGATTTGATATCGCCAAAATCACTTCTTCTCAGAGAAGGGATTTAAAAAACAGCGTTGCGGCTGATAGGTGGGTGTCGCCGAATGCAATACCCCCCAAAGAAGGGTTATAAAATAGGGGGACCCCTGGAATAAGTGAGGAATGTTATAGGGATTTGGTGTCGCCAAAGTCGCTCTTCCTCAGCGAAAGGATATAAAAAAATAGCGATGTTGTATTGCGGTGTGGTATCGCCTTAATTGGTATCGCCGAAGTTACTCTTCCCACAGAAGGGATATAAAAACGGGTCGGGGAGCTGGAAAGTGGTGAGAGTATGGTTGGAGGGCGGGTGTTGCTTAAATTACTTTGATCCCTGGAAGGGGTACATAAATGGATTAACCCCTGTAAAGGTTGAAGGGACTGAGTAGGGGTTAGGTGTCGTCGAAGTCACTATCTCCCAGAGAAGAGATTTGAAAAACGGAGGGCACCCATGAAAAAATAAGGTGTCCGGTTAGGGGTAGCTTCCATCAACATTACTGCCCACCGAAGAGGGGGTTTAAAATTCGTGTGGAGTGGATTGAGAACAAGAAGGTCGCGGCTGGAGTCGTTGTCGCCGAAATCACTCTCACTCAGAAAAAATGTATAAAAATGGGACGGTTCTCCTAAAAATGGGAAGGGTGTGACTGCAGGGTGATTGTCGCCGAAGTCACCCCCCAGAGAAAGGGAGAGTTGTGTAGCCCAGGTGTCGCTAAAGTTACTCTCCACCAGATAAGTGGTATGAAAACGGGTAGGGGGTCCTGAAAAGGGAATGGTGTG
>JAUELO010000276.1:2486713-2500032 GCA_032357855.1 Amphibolips quercusostensackenii | reverse complement strand
GCGCTAACAATTTAGAGTCCGTAATTTTTACTCTCCCCCCCCCCCCTTCTCTAATGTAATTTTTGGCGACTAAATTTTTTTCGTGAATTTATTTAGGGGTCTACCAATTTTGATTTTAGCCAAAACTTACTGTTTCTTATGAATTAAAAAGGTAATTCAAACTGCAAATAAGTAGTTGCACATTTTCAATAACCAAAAAAGATAAATTCATCAAAAAAAATGTAAGAGTTGACATTTTCACCAAGGAATTTCCAAAGAATTTCCGGTCAATTAAGAAATAAAATTTCAACCAAACTGTTGAAATTTCAACCCAAAAAGATGAGTTTTCTAAAAACAGAGTAATTTTCCATTTGAAAAACTGAATTGAACCAACAAAGATGAATTTTAAACACAATACTCGAATCCTCAACAACAAAATATTTTTCAATCAATAGAGAAAAAAATTTAATCCAAAATGTACAATTTCCAAGCAAAAAATATGAACTTTCAACAAAAAAGATTAGATTTTAACTATGAGAGACAAATTCTCAAGATAATACATAAATTTTGAACCAAATAGTGGACTTTTCAAGCTGAAAAGCCGAACTTTCTACAAAACAGTTGAATTTTTAATCAAATAATTACATTTTCAACCAAACAGATATATTTCCAACCAAAAAGATATATTTCCAACCAAAAAGATACATTTTCAACCAACAAGATACATTTCCAACCAAAAAGATACATTTTCAACGAACAAGATACATTTTCAACCAAAAAGATAAGTTTTCAACCAAAAAGATTAATTTGCAACCAAAAAGATCAATTTTCAACCAAAAAGATACATTTTCAACCAAAAAGATACATTTTCAACCAAAAAGATACATTTCAACCAAAAAGATACATTTCAACCAATAAGGTACATTAATTTTCTACTAAAAAAAGACGAATTCAAAACAAACTAAAAAAAATGAATCAAATAGTGCCATTTTCAACCTGGAAGATTTTTTTGTCAAAAAATACGAATTTTTAACAAAATACATACATTTCTAAGCAAATAGTTGAATTTTAAACCAAAAAGATTAATTTTCTACGAAAAAAGATGCATTTTCAAAAAACTACATACATTTTCATCCAAATAGTTGAATTTTTAAACTAAAAAGTTCAGTTTTTTACCAAAAATGGAATAGTATCATTTTCATTTTGAAAAATTATTTTTGAATAAAAAAAAAACAAATCTTCTATAAAAGAGTTCAATTTTCTACCAAGCTGTTGAATTTTCAAGAGAAAAAGACGAATTTTCTTCACAAAACAGTTGAATTTTCAACCCGAAAATATAAAATTTTAACCAAAAAGTTAATTCTCAACCAAATAGTTAAATTTTCAATTAAGTAAATTTATTTTTACCCCAAAAGAGGGAAGTTTCACCATAGCAGTTCACTTTTCAACCAAAGAGGTGAATTTTCTATTAAAATTATGAATCCTCTACAAAAAAAATGACTTTTAAGAAAGTATTTTATCTTTCAACCAAGGAGTTGAATTTTCAACATAAAAAGATGAATTTTTAATTAAAAAATGTTAAAGTTAATATATCAACAAAAAAATATTTTTATTTTAAATAATATACAATTGAGAATAACCAAAAGGCAAGTTTTGAATTAAATAATTCAATCCTCAACCAAAACAAATTAATTTTCAACCAAACAGTTGTATACTTGAACAGAAAAATTAATTTTATACTAAAAAAGACGAATTGTCAAAAAAATGCATACATTTTTAATCAAATAGTTGAATTTTTGATCAAGATCATTAATTTTCACCTAAAAAAAGGCGATGTTTTAACCAAATAGTTGAATTTTCCGTCTAAAAAAGATCACGTTTTAACCAAAAATAAAAAAGTTAAATTTTCATTGAAAAGCAATCATTTTTGATTTAGTAAAGCGAATTTTTTACAAAACAATCGAAATGTTAACACGAAAATATGGAATTTCGAACAACAACAAAAATAAATTTATCGCCTGATCATATTGAATTTGAAAAGTTTTTCAGGGTGTCCAGCGATTTTTAGAAACAAAATTCAAGATCTTTTCCAGGTTTTCCAGGTCAAGAAATAAAGTTTTTCAAGTTCCTTTGAAATCATCCTATCATTTTTTTTGAATCTTTTAAAATCTTTTAAAATCTTAATGGAATCTTATGAAATCTTTATAATATTTTTGAGATCTTTCTTTAATTTTTGCTTGAGAAATCTTTTGTGTTCGTTTGAAATCATTGAAATCTTTTTAAATCATCTCAAATGTTTTTCAACTAAGAAAGATTTTTCATTGAAGAAAGAAAACAAATTTTAACCAAATTACTGAACTTTCAAGCTAAAAGGAAAATGTTTTAGAAAAATAGTAGATTTTTCAACCCGAAAATATGAATTTTCAATAATTTTGATCAAATAGTTGAATTTTCTACCAAAGTAGACGAATTTTCAACTAAGAAACATTTCTCAGTCAAGAAAGAAAATAAACTTCAACTAAATTACTGAATTTTCAAGTTAAGGCAAATTGTATAGAAAAACAGTCGAATTTTCTATTCAAAGAAATGAATTTTAAACACAAAAAATGATTTTCAAATTGAATTATTCAATTTTCTAGCAAAGTAGACGAATTTTCAACTAAGAAAGATTTTTCAACCCAAAAAGACGAATTTCCTACAAAGCAGTTAAATTTTCAACAAAAAACTCAATTTTTAACCAAATAGTTGAATTTTAAAACTAAAAATTAAATTTCCTAGAAAAACAGTAGAATTTTTAACCCAAATATATAAATTTCCTTTTGTAAATCTTTATGAAACTTTCGAAATATTTGTGAATTTTTTCTTTAACCTTTGTTTAGCAAATCTTTTTTATTCGTTTGAAATAATTTAAATACTTAAAAATCTTCTATATTTTGTTCAAAACTTTTGAAATCATTTAAAATCATTAAAATGTTTTGAAATCTTTGAAATTCCTTAAATCTTTTGAAATCCTCATGAATTCCTTAAAATATTTGTGAAATGTTTCTGAAGTCCTTGTATTTGTTTCACATAACTAGAATATTTGAAAACTTTGTTAAATCTTTTGAAATCTTCAAGAAAAATTTGATATCGTTTAAACTATTTAAAATGTTTTTAAATCTTTAAAATCGGTTTTACTATACTCTTTTTGAAATCTTTTAAGTCTTGAAAGCTTTGAAATCTATGAAAACTGTGTGAAATTTTTTGAAATCTTTATGAAATTTTTCTAATATTTTTTAAATCTTTCTTTAATTTTTGTTTGTAAAATCTTTTCAATTTGTTTGAAATTATTAAAATCTTTTAAAATCTTCTCAAATTTGTTGAAACCTTTGAAAATCGTATTCGTTTGAAATCATTGGAATATTAAAAATATTTGTGAAGTCTTTCTGTAATCTTTTGCATTCGTTTGAAATCACTAGAATATTTAAAATCTTTGTGATATCTTTAAAAAATCTTCTAAGAAAATTATTAATCTTTGAATTTTAGTGTACTGTACCCTTGTTGAAATCTTTGAAATTCTTGTATTCTTTTCAAATCTTTATAAATTTTCTATGAAATTTTTGAAACTTTTGTCAAATCTTTTGATACCTCCTAAAAAATTTTGATATAAATTCAATATTTTGAAAATTTAAAAATCTATCTTAGATGTTCGAAACCTTTGTAAAATCTTCTAAATCTGATGTACACGCCTCTTTCAAATCTTTGAAATCCTTGAAATCTTTATGAAATGTACGAAATCTTTGGAAAATTTTTGTGAAAACTTTTTATTCTTCTAAAATGTATTGACACCTCTTGAAATCGTTTGAAATCTTTAAAGTTTTTTAAAATCTTTGAAATCCTTTCAAACTTTAAAATTTCAAAATGTATGTGAAATCTTTAAAAATATTTTGTAACCATTTGAAAACAAGTGTATACTCGAAAATCGAGTAGTCAACCCCTCGAAAAATCCGTTGTATGGTAATAACTCATTCTAATTCTGAAACTAAATTAACATTTAAATTTTCAACTAATAATTTTTACAATTCGTAAGTTCAAAACCCCAAAAAAATGTATACTTCAATATTCTATATTAGCGGAGGAGTTAAAAACTCATAGAATTATTCACAATATTAAAGTCTGTTCCCTGCAATCTATAATATAATTGGTACAGTATGCAAAAAGTGCCTTGAAATCTCTTTACTTATTCTGTGATAAAAAAAGATAAATTATATCTTGATAAATAAAAACCTTTCCAGAAGCAATATTTTTTCTAAACGAGATGTTTCTTTTATAATAGACTGAATTATTTAAATTACTCTTCGCATTTCAGTCAAATTACTGTTTTTAAAGGAATTAAAAAAATAATCAAACTCAAGTTTTTCGTGAAAAATTCAAGGAGATTTCCAGTTTTTCAAGGCTTAAAAAAAATCAAGGAGAATTCCGGGTTTTCAAGGTTTTAAAGGTCGCTGGACACCCTGTTCTTTCAAATGATTGGGCCCAAACCCTTTCTCATAAAGTCATTGATGAAAATTCACAACCAACCCCTACGAAAAATGTTCTGAATTCGCCCTTGAGCGACAGTTATAATTATAATCATTATAATTACCCTCGTAAGTAACATCATCATGTGTCGGTCCAATTCCTCCAGAAGTAATTACATGAGTATATTTCCTAGAGAAATCACGAATTTCATTTGCTATCTCGTCAACATTGTCACTTATGACAGAAATCTTAAACAAAAAGCGTCTTTTTTATACACAACAAGCCCGACAATTTAAACAATTTCCTACTTAAACTAACCTTCTTCACTCTTACTCCACATTTATAGAGAAGTTTGCAGATAAACTCAGAATTCGTATCCTTTACTTGAGCTTTTAATATTTCATCTCCAATTACTGAAAAAAAATTATAAATTACAAAAATGTACTTTCAAAACTCGTTACAAGGAAATTAGCGCAAAAGACTTACTAATTATTCCAGCAGTTTGATTTCTTTGGAAAGTACTGTGGATTTGGCGAATTACTTCTAGGTAATTTTTAGTGCTCGTACCAAAAATAATACCGGAAGTACTGAGCGGATGCATTTTTTAATGTATGTATTTCTTTCGAAAAAGAGCGATGTGTAATTTTATTTACTTATTTCTCGAACCTAAAATTAAAGACAAATAGTTCATATTTAAGGAAATAAGTAAAGCATTCGGAAATTTAATTCCTTCAATTACGTAGGGAAAAGAGTTGCAGGGTTACAGGTATCAAATATAACATTTTTCCCTCAGAATTCATCTTTCGTGGTTGAAAATGTAACTATATTTTGTTTAAAGTGGAAATAATTTTTCAAATATTAATTTTTTGGGTTAGTGATTCACCATTTTACTTGAAAACCCTTTGTTTGTTGAAAATTTAAATATTTTGTTGAAAATTCGTCTTTTTGTGGTAGAATGTTATTCTTCTTCGTGACTAATCCATCTGTTTGGTTGAAAATGCATTTCCTTAGTTAAAAATTTCTTTGAAAATTCAAACATTTGGTTGAAAATTCATGTATTTTGTGAAAAATTAATCTTTTTTGGTAAAAAATTAATGTTCTTGGCTGAAACATTATATTTCTGGTTGAAAATTAATTTCTTTTGTTAAAAATTGATTCTTTTCTTCATTAAGAATTAATTCTTTTAACTTACAATTTAACCAGATTTAACTATTCTATTTGCAGATAAAAATATGTACTGTTTTATGTGAAAATTCTACTATTTTGTTGAAATTTTATTTTTCTAACTGGCAAATTAACTATACTATTTTTGGTTGAAATATTATCTTTCCTGTTAAAAAATTATGCATTTTATTAAAAATTTATCTTTTTTGATAGAAAATCAATCTTCTTCGTTACCAATTAATTTGTTTGGTTGAAAATTTTTTTTATTTGGTTGCAAGTTATTTTTTTACCGAAAATTTAACTATTCTATTTTTGGTTAAAAATTCAATTCTTCGGTTGAAAATTGAACTACTTTGTTGAAAATTCGTTTTTTTATTGTTGGAAATTTATTTTTCTAACCAAAGCCATTTAAATATACTATTTTTGGTTAAAAATTTATTATTCCTAATTTAAAAATTCATTTATTTTCTTAAAAACTCGTCTGTTTTGGGTTGAAAATTAGATTGTTTTGGTAGAAAATGCAACTTTTTTGTGAAAAATTTATATTTTCTGGTTGAAAACGCAATTTTTTTGCACCAAATTTGTCTTTTTGGCTTGAACATTGATCATTTTTAGTTAAAAGTTCATTTATTTTCTTGCAAACTCATCTGATTAGGATTAAAAATTAGAAAGTGTCTACACGTACCGAAAAAATGCGGTTATTTGTACCGACATTTCGGTACACTTAGCCACGGCCTAAAAACTATATTATCTTGGTAGATGATTCCAATTTTTCGTTAAAAATTCATATTTTGTGCTTGAAAAGTCAATTCTTTTGCAGGAAATTTATTTATTTATTTTTTTTTTGGCTTGAAAATTCAACATTTTCGATAAGATTTTTTTTCCTCATTGACTAAAAATCATTCTTGGTTGAAAATTCAACTCTTTTTTTGAAAATTACTCTGTTTGGTATTAAAATTCGTCTGTTTTGATAGAAGATTGAACTAATTTGTGAAAAATTCGCATTTTTTAGTTCAATTAAACAGTTTTTGATTCAAAATAAAAAAATATTTTGGTGGAAATATAAATGCTATTACACTTTTTGTTGAAAATTAATGTTTTTTTTTAACAAAGATTTATCACTTTGGTTAAAAATTTAACTATTTTGTTTATTAAACTCGTTTTTTTAGTTATAAGTTAATTTTTTTAACTGAAAATGTAGCCATTCCATTTTTGCTTGAAAATATATTTGTTTTATTTGAAAATTCATTTTTTTGCTGAACACTCGTCCGTTTTGTGTTAAAAATTAAATTATTTGGGTAGAAAATTCAACTTTTTTGTTAAAAATTCATATTTTCGGGTTGTAAACTGAATTGTTTTTCAGGAAATTCGTCTTTCTGGCTTAAAAATTCAACATTTTAGATAAGATTTTTTTCCTTATTGACTAAAAAATCTTTCTTGGTTAAAAATTCAACTCTTTTGTTGACAATTTAACTCTTCTGTTTAAAATTCAACTCTTGTTGAGAATTAATCTTTTTAGTTTAAAAATTAGTTTGTTTTCATTGAGGATTCAAATAATTGGTTGAAAATTCATATTTTTTTGTTTAATTCTACTGTTTTTCATTTAAAATAAACGTTTTTCTGGTGAAAATATCAACGCTCTTATATTTTTCGTTAAAAAATTTTTTTTTTCCAAGATTCATGGCTTTTTGATTAAAAATTAATATTTTGTTAAAAAATTCCTTTTTTCTTGGCTGAAAATTAATTGTTTTTAATAAAAATTTTATTCTTACATTTTTATTTCAAAATGTTTACTTAATTTGTGGAAGATTTATGTTATACCTAAAAAAAATTTTAGAACGGTTAGGGAAACTGACAAATTTGTCATGGAAAGCAGGGAATTTCGAAATTGGAATTTTGTATCAACCCTGAGTTAAAGTATATATTTATCAGTTTTCAATATTTCAAAATTGTAAGGCACACTTTTAGTCAATTAAACAAATATTAAAACAAAAACTCTTAACCACCGTAGATAATATTATAAACAGTAGAAAAAAAAATACATTTAAAGAAAATAAAATCTAAGATTATAATTTGAAATAAAACTGAAAAACAAAAGGTAGCACAAATAATTAAAGACCCTTTTTAACTCCTTTAATTCTTTTTTTTACTTTTCAAAGGCATCCCACTGCGACTCAAAAATAACAAAAACGAAAGTTTTCAACCAAACAACCTCAAAAAGTAAAATGAAATCAAAGTCAATTTGAAGCCTTTTCTTATAGAATATTTTATTCTAATCTTTGAAAAAGAGGTTATGTTCGTTCCTTTCTAAAGTTTCTTCAATTGCGCGTTGACATTATTGCTTGTTTATCGAATCATACTTTTGGTGAGAAAGTTATTAAGAATAAATAAAATAAAAGTGAATTGTGCGAATTATTATAACAAGGTCGTCTGGTGACGAATAATGGTGATGTCAAGTGCATTTTTGAAAACATCAGCAAACTCACCGAAATCATTGTTCAGATATTTGATACGAGAATGCCGAAAGTTGCCAAAAGGATCACAGGAGTTTTATAAACACTCAGTCAAACAAGTGAGTCCCATTATTCTTTTAATGATGGCTTAAAAACTTATTTATAGAAGCACCCCTAAATCCTGTGACAATCACTTGTAACTTTGTTACATAACCTCACATTTCTATAATCATTTTATTTTCATTCATATAAAAAATATAGTATGAATCTTTTGCAATACTTATTCTTTTTAAATAACTTTTGCATTTATGAATTAAATTTTTGTCATTTTTATATATTTTTCAATGTATTTTTATTTAAATAAAGTAGGAAACGAACACGCGCGCGGTTATTTGTTTCTGATGTAATTTTTAAATTAAAATATAAAATTATATAGACAATGAAATCTTTGCATTTTTTATTTCAAAAATATCAAATTCCGGTAAAAAGTATATACATAGCGTTATTTGTTTAAATATTGTAAATATTTTTTGGAATCTAATGATTTTTTATTAACAATATCGATTTCAGACGAAAAATACTAATACAATACAAAATTTTCAAAAGATTTCTAAATATTATCCAAATTATAATGATTTTTCTTTGATAAAAAAAAGCGATTTCTTGGGAAAAACGTTCATATAACCAGAAACTGTTCAAAAATTGCAAATCTTATTCAAACTTTCATGATTTTTGTTTTGAAATACCAGTTTTTCTTGTGAAACGATAACGTAACAAATATTGTTTAAAAAATTATGAGTCTTCAAAACCTAATATTTTTTAAATAGAAAACCGATTTCCTGTGAAAAACGTTAATGTAACCTGAAACTGTACAAAAATTAAAAATCTTCAAACTCTATAATGATCTTTGTTTTAAAATACTAATGTTTGGCGTAAAGGGCTAACGTAACCCAACATTGTTCTAAATTGTGAATTGTCTTTAAAATCTAATTTTTTTATTAAAAATCCTAATTTACGATGAAAGAACACAAAAATAATTCAAGTTCGTTAAAAGATTCTAAATCTTCTTTAAACTATAATAATTTTTTTTTTTAATACAGTTGTGAAAAGTTGTGAATTTTTTTTAAATCTTATTTTTAAATTAAAAATAGTAATTTTCGCCTAAAAACGTTGAAATAATCGAAAAGTGGTAAAAGTTTCTAAATATTGTTCAAATAATAATGATTTTTGTTTTAAAATACCAATTTTATTGTAAAACGTTATAACGTAACCTACAAATGTTAAGAAATTATGAACTTTTAAAATCGAATGATTCTTATTTTAAAAAACCCGATTCCCTCTGGAAAACGTTCCTACAACCTGAAACTGTTAAAAATTGCAAGTCTTGTTCAAACTATAATAATTTTTCTTTTAAAATACAGTTTTTAATGTAAAACGCTATCATAGCATTAAATTGTTCAAAATTTTGAATCTTTTTTAAAATCAATTTTTTAAAATTAAAAATACCAATTTCTGACGAAAAATTATAAAATAATCTACAATGGTTAAAAGATTCTAAATCTTCTTCAAATTATAAGGACTTTTGTTTTAAAATACCAATTTTATTGTAAAACGCGAAACGTAACATAAAATTGTTAAGAAATTATGAACCTTTAAAATCTAATATTTTTTGTTTAAAAAATAAACGTTTTGCTATGAAAAATGTTGATCAACCTGAAAATGCTTAAAAAATTGCAAATTTTGTTCAAACTATAATGTTTTTTGTTTAAAAAATTTTTTTTTTTTGCAAAACGCTAACATAACTGAAACTTGTCAACAGTTGTACATCTTCTATCAAACCTGATTTTCATTTCAAAAAAATTTTTAAAAGATTCTAAACCTTGTTCAAATTATAAGGTTTTTTGTTAAATACTAATTCATGTGTATAACGCTAACATAACCTAAAATAGTTAAATTTTGTGAATCTTTATTGATTTTTTTATCATTAAAAATACCAATTTAGGACGAAAGGCGCTAACATAATACAAAATTGTTAAAAGATTCTGAATCTTGTTCAAACTATAGTGTTCTTTTTTTTTAAATATCGATTTTTGTTTAAATTAAAATGGTAACATAACCTAATGTTACATTTCAGATTTGTCTTTGAAATAATTTTTTTTTAATTAGAAATATCCATTTATCGACAAAAAGCAGTAGTCATAAATTCATAAAAGATTCTAAATATTATTTAAATTATAATGATTTTTAATTTAGAATACTAGTTTTTTATTGTAAAACGATAACGTAACCTAAAATTGCCAAAAAATTATGAATCTTTAAAATCTAATATTTTTTGTTTAGAAAACGAATTTCCTGTGAAAAACGTTAATATAAACTGAAACAGTACAACAAATTTTGTTATCATTAAAAATACCAATTCCAGAAGTAAAGCGCGATTATAATCCAAAATTGTTAGATTGTAAATCTTGTTCAAACTATAGTCTTCTTTGTTTTCAAATATCAATTTTTGTTTAAAGTGCTAACATTACCTAATGTTAAAATTTGAGATTCGCATTTGAAATAATTTTTTTTTTAAATCAAAAATATCAATTTTTTGACGAAAAACACTCACATTATACAAAATTGATCAAAGATTCTAAATATTGTTTAAATCATAATGATTTTTGTTTTAGAATACCAAATTTATTGTCAAACAAGAACGTAACCTAAAATTGTTCAAAGATTATGAATCTTTGATATCTAATATTTGTTTGGCCGAGTCTAAACTTCCGGACAGTCCGTACGTTTATGTATGCTTATAATATTGTCGACGCTAAGTAGACCGACTTTTCAAGGGGAAGGGGAAGCTGGAAAAGGGACGTATAAACATTACCTATTTTTTTTTAGAAAACCGATTTAGTGTAAAAAATGTTAATATAACCTGAAACTGTACAAAAATTCAAAATTTTCAAACTATAATGATTTTTGTTTTGAAATGCCAATTTTTGGCGCAAAACGCTAACATAACCCAAAATTGTTGGAAATTGTGAATCGTCTTTGAAATATAATTTTTTTTATTAAAAATACGAATTTCCTACAAAAAAATACAAAAATAATCGAAGTTTGTTAGAAGATTCTAAATCTTCAAACTATAATAATTTTTTTTTTTAAATACAGTTTTTGGTGTAAAACGCTAACGTAGCTTAAAATTGTTAAAAGTTGTGAATCTTCTCGAAAATCCAATTTTTAAATTTAAAATACCAATTTCCGACGAAAAACATTAAATTAATCAAAAATTGATAAAAGTTTCTAAATATTGTTTAAATTGTAATGATTTTTGTTTTAAGAAACCGATTTCCTGTGAAAAACGTTTATTTAATATCAATCTGTTAAAAATTGTAAGTCTTGTTCCAACTACAGTGATTTTTGTTTTAACATCATAATTTAATCATTTGTGATTAAAATACCAATTTCCAGTATAAAACGCCAACATAACTTAAAACGGTTGATATGGGGAATCTTGATGATTTTTGTTTGAAAATGCTCATGTCCAGTAAAAAAAACTAACAATAACCTAACATTTTAAAAAAATGTTGAGTTTTCTGGGCTTTATGATTTTATATTAAATTTCTGATTTTTAAAAACTCATTTCACACGAAAAGCACTACCATAAAACATGTATAATATTAACAATAATTTATTTTACCACTTTTTTAGATAGGACAGATTTTTATGTAAGACATATTATTTTATCATAAATTTCTGTTTACAGTCATATTAACGGGATGTCGATCGGTAAACTGGCAAAACTCTGATTAATTTTCTTTAAATATAATTATTTATGATATTAATTATTATTTTAAGAGCTTTAAACAACATGTGGATGAACCTGATCCAGAACGTGTTAAACAAATAATGGAAAAAGCATTGGCTGATGCTAAGTGGGTTTTACAAAAGGTAATTAAAATAACGGTTTAGTTTTATTAGAAAGATTAATAAAGTAACTGAATCATGTATCAAACAAATAATTAAAAACATTTACATTTTTTCAGTATAAAGTAGCTCCCGAAGCACCGAAGAAATAAATACTTTTCGAGTATTTTTTATGAAAGATCCTTAATTTCTAGATGAATAATGGCATTCGATACAATAATTAGCAAACAATGTGATGAAGAATCAACTCAATTTTGGCACGCAATCGATATTTGGTTGAATAAACCTCACGTTGTAAATCGACGAATTTTAGCTTCATCTAGAATACTCACTTTAGAATTTCAAGACACAGACTCCGAGATCAATGACTGGATTGAAACCATAGAATTCAATTATATCCTCTCAACCGAAAATATTACAGAAAAGTTGGTCTCCTCAGAATTCTTTAAAGATTCCAATACTAATTTAAACAATACTAGTTTTTCTGAGCTTGAAATCAGCAAAAAGTATTTAAACATCTCAAGATTATTGCCACGAAATCCTGAAATATATTCTCCAACTATTGAAGTCACGATCGTAGAAAAAGACAATAATTCAATCACTTCTTGCTACAAATGCCTGTTAAATGACAAACAATCCCTAGGTTTCAAATATCCGTATCAAATTTGTTACCGTAATAACGAAATCTCCATTAAAGTTAAAAAACAAGAAGAAAAAAATGATCCGAGCTTAGAATGGATCAGAACACAATTATTTCCTCGATTTATAAAATGGATCGATAACAGCGAAATGCAAAACAATTTTGTAAATGGTTCTCTGAATTTAGTTTCAACTGATAAATACGCAGAATTATACGGTCAACTTAAACAGAAATATGGAACAGAAATCGTAAAAATTTGGCCAGAAAATACGGATCCTTTGAAGTTTGTTTATGAAGACATTGCTATCGCAACTTATTTATTACTTATATGGGAAAAAGAAAGAATCGATTTGGGATCTGAAGAACGACAAACGTTTTTGGATCTTGGATGTGGAAATGGGTTGCTCGTTCATATTCTTGCCAGCGAAGGACACAAAGGATTGGGAATTGATTTGAGGAAAAGGAAAATTTGGGATCTTTTTCCGGAGAGCACACATCTAGAAGTATGTATTATTTAACTGGGATTGGATTCACAACACTACGAGGGTGGATTGATAAGTTTCCGGCCTGACCAAGAAAAACAACGTTTTTAAAAATTTTTTTTTTTTATTTCTCAACATAATCTCCTCCAAGGCTGATACATTTCTCATAGCGGTGTTCTAGTCTAGTAA
>JAUELO010000276.1:2348072-2359833 GCA_032357855.1 Amphibolips quercusostensackenii | reverse complement strand
ACAATTTAACAGAACCTTCCAAAAAGTATTCTAAATTAAGATTTACAGACCGGTCCCTATATCCCCTATTGTACCCTATATTTAGTTAAGGTCCCTAAAGTAACCTATTTTCAAGATTTGGTCCCTATGGGTACCCTATTTGAGTCAGGCACTTTGAAAAAAAATAGAAAAAATTATAAAATTTCTGTAAGAAGTAACTGTATAAATAATAAGGGTCACACTTTACTCAGTCATCATTAGTCACTTTTTAAAATGAAAAGATCATATTAGACACTTTTCATTCAATAAATTAACTCATGGGTTAATCACTATTAATTTCAGGACTATGCCTTTTTTGAATTTTTTTGAATTCTTTGAAATATTTCAGGGTATTTTTAAAGAATCCGAGAAATTTTAAATAGATTTCAATAATTTGAAGGCATTTTCAGGAGCTTTCAGTTTTGAGTATTTTAGGGAATTTTAAAAGATTCCAAGGAAATTTTTTTATTAATTTCATTAATTTGATTTTATACTATTTTAGTGGATTTTAAAGAATTTATTCACGAGAAGTGAGGTATTTCGTAGGATTTCACAGATTGAAGAGATTTTCCAATATTTTTTGCAATTCGTTTGGAATTTGCCCTGAATTCTTTTAAATTTACTCAATTCTACTCAACTCAATTAATTTTTCCGTATTTTTTTTATTGTTTTCAATTCTCTTGATTGCTCTTTTAATTGAGCTTGATTTTTTATGAATTTCATCTGATTCTTATTTCATTGATTTCAAAATATTCTACAAATATTTCAATGATTTCAGAAAGATTTCATAGATTTCAAAAGATTTGCAAGGTATTTAAAAATGTGATAAAGCTTTGAAGATTACAAAGTATTTCAAAATATTTTAGAAGATTTTAATGATTTCTCACATATTTCATAGATCTCAAAATAATTTTACAAAAATTTCAATGATTTCGCAAAGATTTCAATGATTTCACGAAGATTTCAATGATTTTACAAAGATTTCCTAGATTTCACAAAATTAATAAGATTTCAACAAAATTTCACAAAGATCTCAATGATTCAACAAAGATTTTAAAAGATTTCAAAGATAACTTACAAAGTACTTACAAATATTTTTGAAGATTTCAATGATTTCGCAAATATTTCATATATTTCAAAAGATTTCACAAAATTTAATAAAGATTTTAATGATTTCACACAGATGCAAACGATTTCATAAAGATTTAACAAAGATTCCAATTTTTCACAAAGATTTCAAAAGATTTTATAGATTTTGTAAGATTTCAAAGATTAAAAAGTATTTCTAAATATCTGAGAAGATTTAAATGATTTCCTAAAGATTTTTTAGATTTCAAAAGATTTAACAAAGATTTTAATTTTTCACAAAGATTTCAGAAAATTTCATAGATTTTGTAAGCTTTCAAAGATTACAAAGTATTTCCAAATATTGTAGAAGATTTCAATGATTTTTTAAATGTTTCCTGGATTTCAAAAGATTTAAATTATTTCACAAAGATTCCAATGGTTTTATGAAGATTCTGTAGATCTAAAAAAAATTGACTATATTTTATAAAGATTTCAAAAAGATTTCACAAAGTTTTCAATACATTACAAGGTATTTCAAAATATTTGAGATTTCAACGATTTCTCAAAATTATCAATTATTTTACAAAATTATCAATTATTTCACAAAGATTTCAGTTTTTGTAAGATTTCAAAGATTACAAATTATTTCCAAATATTGTAGAATATCTCAATAATTTCGTAAAGGTTTCCTAGATTTCAAATTTTTTAATTGTTTTACAAAGATTGCAAAGGTTTCATAAAGATTCCGTAGATTTCAAAACATTTCACTGTATTTCATAAAGATTTCAAAAAGATTTCACAAAGTTTTCAATAGATTACAAGGTATTTAAAAATATTTTGGAAGATTTTAACGATTTCTCAAAATTGTCAATTATTTTACAAAATTATTAATGATTTTACAAAGACTTCATAGTTTTTGTAAGATTTCAAAGATTACAAATTATTTTCAAATATTGCAGAAGATTTCAATGATTTCGTAAAGGTTTCCTGGATTTCAAAAGATTAAAATTGTTTCACAAAGATTTCAAAGGTTTCATAAAGATTCCGTAGATTTCAAAACATTTCACTATATTTCATAAAGATTTCAAAAAGATTTCACTAAGTTTTCACTAGATTACAAGGTATTTTAAAATATTTGGGAAGATTTCAACGATTTCTCAGAATTATCAGTTATTTCACAAAATTATCAATTATTTCACAATGATTTCATAGATCTTGTAAGATTTTAAGGATTACAAAATATTTCCAAATATTGTAGAAGATGTGAATGATTTCGTAAAGGTTTCCTAGATTTCAAAAGATTTAAATTATTTCACAAAGATTTCAAAACATTTCACTATGTTCCCTAAAGTTTTCAATAGATTACAAGGTATTTCGAAATATTTTAGAAGATTTCAACGATTTTTCAAAGTTATCAATTATTTCACAAAAATTTAACAGATTTTGTAAGAATTCAAAGATTACAAAGTTTTCAAAATATTTTACAAGATTTTATAGAATTCAAAATAATTGTACAAAAATTTCAATGATTTCACAAAGATTTTAATGATTTTACAAAGGTTTTATAAAAATTTCACAGAATTCAAAAGTTTTGTAAGATTAAAAAAGAAACAAAGATTGAAAAGATTACAAAGTATTTAATTTTATTAATTCTCTTGAGTTTCATGAATTCACTTCAATTCTTCTAAATTAACTCTGTTCTACTTAATTCAATGGATTTTTTTTTTAATTTTAAAAGTTTTAATATTGATCTTGAGGATCAATTGATAAAATATTCAAAGGATTTGAAATACTTTCAAGTATTTTTTCAAAACTGCTTGGCACTTTCAAGAGCTTTAAAAAATTTCAAAAGAGTTTAAAGGATTTTAAATATTTTAGGTTATTTTAAAAGATTGCAAAGAACTTTTTAATTTATTTCACTAATTTAATAGGATTTAAAATGATTTGAAACATTTTCGGGGTATTGTGAAAGATTCGAAGGTATTTTCAAGAGATTTAAACAATTTCAAGGGATATCCAAGCAAAATTTTCAAACGTTTATATAATTTTAAGGGATTTTAATATTTTAATGCATTTCAAAGAATTTTTCACAAGACGTGAGGGATTTCGTATGGTTTCAATGATTTGAAGAGATTTTCAAATATTTTTTGCAATTCATTTGGGATTCGCCCTGAATATTTATTAATTTATTCTAAATTCTTTTGGATTCTTTTGAATTTACTCAATTCTACTTAATTCAAGTAATGTTTCCATATTTTTTTTATTGTTTTCAATTAACTTGATTGATTTTTAAATTCAGCTTGATTTTATATGAATTGTATCTAATTCTTCTCATATACTTTAAATTTCTCTAAACTCACTCAAAATTGATTGTACTTAATCGAATTTTTCTCATTCTTAAAATTGTTTCAATTCTTTTTTATTTATTTTGAATTTTTTTAATTAACTTGAGTTCTTCTAAATTCACTCAATTCTACTTAATTCAATGGATTTTTTTGAATTTTTAAAAGTTTTTATTTAGTCTATTCTGAATTCTATCAACCTCACCTTGAATTCTTAGGCATTTCATCCAATTCTTTGAATTCCCTTGAATTTTTCTAAGCTTATTTCAAAGTTACTGAATTCAGTGAAGTTTTTTCATATTCTTAAATTGTTTTTAATTCATTTGCTTTTTATAATTCACCTTACATTTTTATAGATTTCATCGAATTTTTTTCTTGTATCTTAAATTCCTCTAAATTCATTCCAATTTTACGAAAATCAATTTAATTTTTTTGATTTTTAAATTTCTTTCTAATTTGTTTGAATTCATTTGAATGTAATTTGAATTGTTCTGAAATCTTATGAATTTATCCTGAATTTGTGACCCTTTCAGCACGAAAAATGTGCCCTATGAGCGTGACAAAAAGTACCCTTTGGTGCCTATATTTTATCCCACAGGGATTGCGAGGCCTGATTAAATATATAATTTATGCTAGTTGTATTCAATAGAAGAATTTAAATATTATTTTCAAAATTGTTTTAATAATTTTTTGAGGTTCGTTCTTCAGTGGAAGTTAATTTTAGTTTACCGTTTACCGTATAATGTATCGCAATACAATTGTGTTTTCAGATCGACGTTTTAGAATATATTCACAGCAGAACCTACGTCCATGCAGACATAAAGGGCGGAAATTTATTACTGAGTCGTGATAACCCAAACCAAGTTTATCTGGTAGATTTCGGTTTAGCTTCACATTATTCTACGAAGTCGGAGTACAAATTAGATCCAAAGAAAGCCCACAATGGAACTATCGAGTACACGAGTCGAGACGCTCATATGGGAGGTTTGTATTTTTTTTTACGAAAATCTTGGCTCTTTTAAAGTTAAGGATATTTACTCATGAGGGGCCTATCACTGCAATCTTTGTGAAATTTTTGAAAACTGAAATATTTTTGGAATTATTGAAATATTTTGAAAACTTTGAAATCTGTGTGACGTAATTCCATGTTTGAAATGTTTGTGAAATTATTGAAACATTGAAAAAAATTTTAAATCTTCGAAATATTTGAAATTGTTTGAAATATTTTGGAATCTTTGAAATCTTTGTGAAATTATTAAAATCTTTTAATTGTTTTAAAGTCTTAAAAAAATTGCGAAATCTTTGTGAAATTATTGAAGTCTTTTTAAAGTCTTTGCAAAATCTTTGAAATATTCGGAAACGGGGTGTCTACACTACCTGGAAAACCTAGAAAAATTGGGAATTATCATGGAATTTTTATATGCCTGGAAAACCCTGAAAATGTCAGGGAATTTTTTCGAGAGCGTGCTTATTTTTTAAAATTATTTTAAATATAAAATTGAATAGGAATGATTTTTCATTTGTGAAAGTAACTTTATATAACTGTATTTAACTATATTTGGTTGAAAATTATTTTTTTTTTTTTAATATCTTTTTTCACTAAAAAAATAACTTCTTTTTTTAGCTAAAAATTGATCGATTTTAGTTGAAAATTCAAGTATCTGGTTGCAAATTGATGTATTTTGTTGAATATTCGTTCTTCTTGGTAGCAAATTCCACACTTAATTTGCAATTTTTTCTCTCTTGACTAAAAAATCTGTCTTGGTTGAAAATTCAACTCATGTTAAAAATTCCTTTTTTTTTGTTGTTGAATTCAACTGTTTTTCATTAAAAATTAAAATATTTTTTGATTGAAATATCGTCTACTTCATTTTTTGTTTAGAATTTTTGTTTTTTTGAATGCTAATTTAAATACTTGGTTGAAAGTAAGACCATTTTGTTACAAATTGGTCTTTTTGGTTGAAGATTCATAATTTTAACTAAAAATTTATATTTTTGGTTGAAAATCCATCTCTTTGGTTGAAGATGAATTTTTTAAATTGAAAATTTAACTATTTAATGTTTTATTAACAATTTATCTTCTTTAGTTGAAAATTTAAGTATTTTGTTGAAGATTTCGTTTTTTTTCGTAGAAATTAATGTTTTTGGTTGATAATTCAAATATTCCAGTTTAATATTTATCATTTTAGTTGAAAATTTATCTTTTTGCTTAAAAATTTAACTATTTCATTCAAACATTCATTATTTTAGTGGAAAATTTATCCCTTTTGGAGATAATTATTTTTTTTCAAATAAAAATTTAACTATTCTATTTTTTGTTGAAAATTGTACTTTTTTAGTTGAAATTCCAACTATTTGTTTGAAAATTTGTCTTTTTGAGTTGAAAATTAATGTATTTTGTTGAAAAATCATTCTTTTTGGAATCAAATTAATCTTCTTGTTTTCAAGAATCATCTTTTTTGTTGCAAGTTAAAGTTTACCAGTTAAATAAGCATAATTTTAGTCGAAAATTCAACTATTTGATTGAATATTTGTCTTTTTTAGTTGAAAATTCACGCATTTTCTTCAAAAATCGTATTTTTTGGAATAAAATTATCTTTTTGCTTAAAGAATTATCGTTTTTGTTTTAAATTCATCTATTCCAGTAGAAGATCGTCGTTTTGAGTTGGGAAATCATTTTGATTTAAAATTTGATTTCTTTTGAGGAAAGTTACTTTTTTTTTAACTGAAAATTTAACTATTCCATTTTTTGTTGATAATTGGTCTTTGCTGGTTCAAAATGCAACTGTTTGATTTTTTCGCTAAAAAATGAATCTTTGGTTAAAAATTCAATTATTTGGTTGAAAACTCATCTATATTGTTGAAAATGCAATATTTTTACTTGAAAAGTTAGGAATTTGAAACAGTTTATAATAAATTTAATATAGTGCCCGCATTAATTTTACCTAAATATGTATTGGTCTTAAATTATAAGAAGATAAAATATAAATTTGTTTGAATTATTATCCATAATTCAGGAACTTTAGAGACAAGTTTAACAAATGATTAGTTATGTGTTAGTATTATTAAATATTTAATTAATTGATGGGACTAATATATTTAAGAATTTCTTGTAATATGATAATTTTTCAAAGCTTTCTAAATTTAATTTAATTAAAGTTGTTTTACAAAATGAAAATATTTGAATTGTTCCTACTGTGAAAAATTACACCTGGAAGAAACTTGAGATCCCTGGAAAAAACCTGTCATTGATAGGGAATTTTTTTCTAGGATTTGAGTAGACACCCTGACAATTATCTATCATCTATTAATTATTATTATGTCATAGGACTTAGAATAGGGAGTTTTCAAAAATAATATTATTCTAAGTTGCGACATAGAACTTCAGTAAAGAAATATAATTTTTACTTTGGGACAGGGAATTTTAGTAAAGAATTATAATTTTAAGTTTAGGATGGGGAATTTCAGTAAAGAAATATAATTTTGATAATTGGGACAGGGAATTACCGTGAACAATTATAATTTTCACTTTTGGACAGGCAATTTCGTAAAGGATTATAATTTTCATTTCAGGTTCTCTTTAGAACAAGAAATCTCGTTAAGAATTATAATTTTGTGTTTAGGTCAGGGAATTTCAGTAAAGACATATAATTTTAATAGTTGGCACAGGGAACTACCGTAAAGAATTATAATTTTGACTTTTGAACAGAGAATTCCTTAAAGAATTATAATTTTCATTTTAGGATTATCTGGAAATTTCTTTAAGAACCATAATTTTTACTTTGAGACAGGGAGTTTCCACAAAGAATTATAATTTGACTTTAGGACTTCAATTTAAATGTACAAGAAGGCTGTTAAAAAAAATCCCCGTTCCAAGTCAGAATTCATCACAATTTGAAGCTTCCCTTCTCCAAATTTTGGAAAAAGTGAGTTACTATATTTCTGAATTATAATACCAAATGTTGTGAATAAATATAATTCTGATTTGGAACAGGAATTTTGTAAATAAATTTAATTGTGACTTGAAACAGGGAATTTCCGTGAAGAATTATAATGTAAACTTTAAGACAAAGAGTTTCTGAATTATAATTTTGTCTTCTAAACAGTGAATTTGCGTAAAGAATTATAATTTTTATTTTGGAACAGGGGATTTTCGTAAGTGTTCCAAATCAGAAATCTTTTTAAATGTTTATAAATCTCATGAAATCTTTAAAAATTATTTAGAATCATTCAAATCTTTTGAAAGTTTTCAAATTGACCAGGAAAAATTAATAATTGGCCGCAAGAAAGCCGGAAAATGACTGTGCATTCAAAATTACCCCTCGGGTAGACACCCTCATTTTCCATACATTCAGTTTCAAATTATTTAGTTTAGAATGTTTGAAATTCGATGTTTAATTTTGAATGACCAACAAATTTAATCAATTCAAATCAAACGCAACAATTTAAAATTCTCTAATTAATTCTTTAATTTAATTTGTTCAATTGTAATCCCTTGTTTCAATTTCTGAAACTTTTAATTTGAAATTTCATTTTTTTTTTAGTTTTTAAATTCTATATTCTAAATGGTTGAAATTAAAAATTGAAGAATCTTCCTTTTTTCAATTTTACATTTTCTTATAATACGAGAAAATAACATCAATCACGCACTTTTTCAATTTGAAATCCTAATCCATATTGCTTAATTGATTAAATCTTAGAAATTATTTGTGAACACTTAAGCTTTCAAAAAAATGTAGATAAATTGTAAGTACTTCATTTACAAAAAAACCGAGAATTTGCAATGATCCGCGAAATCGACACCTTGATTATTATTGTTCTAATTTTGATTTTTGTGAATTAAATTAGTCCACTAATGACCAATCCCAATTTAAATCAGACAAAATTTCAAGAAAATTCTAGGTCATGGTGTCAGAATTATTTAGTATTTGGATAAATCATTCTATGTTGAAAATAAAGGAACCCGTATTTCACAGTTTAATAAAAAATTTACTTTTTTTTACAATCATTCGCAGATTATCTGCCACTTTTCAAAAAATTGGCAGAAATTTTGTTCAGAATGCAGTATTTTCCGATCGAGAGTAGGTATATGGGATTTTTCCCGGCATCGAAAATGATTTAGCCTGCATAAAACTGATAGGATGCCTTTTTTATATTACCAGAAACTTTTTTAAACTATTGGCAGGGTGTCTAGCGACTTAGAAAACCTTGAAAACCTGTAATTCTTCTTGAATTTTTTTTAAATCTTGAAAACCTGGAAATTTCCTTGAATTTTTCACGATAACCTTAAATTTGATTTTTTTGCTTTTAAAACAATTATTTTATTGAAATGCGAAGAGTAATTTAAATCTTTTAGTATATCATGAAAGAAACATCTCGTTTAGAAGAAATCTTGCTACTGAAAAGTTTTTTATTTATCGAGATATAATTTACCTTTTGTTCGTTACAGTATAAATAAAGAGATTTGAATGCTTTTTTTGTAGACTGTACCAATTGTTTTACAGATCACAGTGAATATACTTTGATATTGTGAATGATTCTATCAGTTTTAAATTTCGCCTCCGCTAATATAGAATGTTAAAATATACATTATATTTGTGATATTCAACTTGCACATTATAAAAATTATTAGTTGATAATTTCGATGTTAATTCAATTTCAGAATTAGAATGAGTTATGGCCATACACGGATTTTTCGAGGGGTTGTCCAAAAGGTTATAAAATATTTTTAAAGATATTTCAAGGATTTCAAACATTCAAAAAGGCGTGCACACTAGATTAAAAATATTTCACAAAAATTTCCGAAATATCGCGAAGATTACAAAACATTTCAAAGATTTTAAACGATTTCAAAGTTATTAGAAGATTTCAGAAGATTTCACAAAGCTTTTAAATATTCCAGTGGTTTGAAACTAATACAGAAGATTTCAAAAAGATTCCAAAAGTATTTCAAAGATTTCATAAAGATTTCAAAATTTTTTACAAGATTTCAAAAGATTTCAAAAAAGATTTTGAATGTTTTAATGATTTCGAACGAATTAAAAGGATTTCCGAAAAATTTCACAGAGATTTCAAAGATTTAATGAAACTCCCAAAATTTTTTAGAAGATTTCAAAATATTTAAAAAAATTTTTGAATATTTCAATGATTTCAAACGAATACAAAAGATTTCAAGAACTTCAAAGATTCCAAACAAATTTCACAAAGAATTCGTAGAGATTTCAAAAGATGGAAAGAATTCTAAAGATTTCAAAAAGAGTACAGTACTGAGATTTCAAAGTTTTTTAACGATTAAAAAATTTTTTAGGAGATTTCTAAAGATTCCAAAAAGATTTTAGATGTTTTAATGAACTTTTTGAAGGATGAAATAAAAGATTTCAGAAAGTTTTCAAAATTTTTTTAGAATATTTCAAAAGATTTTAATAAGATTTGGAATGTTTCAATGATTTCAAATGAATACAAAAGATTTCTGAAAGATTTTACAAATATTTTAAAGAATTCATAAGGATTTCAAAAGATATAAAGAATTTTTAAGATTTTTAATGATTTCAAAAAAAATTTTTTTAGAAGATTTCAATAATATTTTTGAATGTTTCAATGATTTCAAACGAATACAAAAGATTTCAGGAAGATTTCACAAATATTTTTTTTAATTCATAAGGATTTCAAAATATTTCAATAATTTCAAAGATTTCACAAAGAATTCCTAGGTATTTTAAAAGATTAAAAGAATTTCAAAGATTTCAAAAAGGGCACAGTACTCCAGATTTCAAAGATTTTTAACGATTTTAACATTTTTGTAGCAGATTTTAAAAGATTTTACAAAAATTTCAAATATTCCACTGATTTCAAAACAATACAAAAGATTTCACAAATATTTCGAAGAAATATTTATTAATTATTATTATAATTATTATAAATAATTATTATAATAATTATTAATAATTATATTATATTATAATTATAATTATATTTATATTAAATAATTATAAATAAATATTATATAATAATTATAATATATATTGCACAGATTTCATACAAATTTCGAAAAATTTTACAAAAATTTTAAGGATTTCAAATATTTTACAAAAAGTTTAAAAGATTGCAAAAGATTTCTCAAAGATTTCACAGAAATTTCAAGATCTTAATAATATTTTAAATACTTCAAAAGATTTTAAAAGATATTCATGATTTCAAGGACTTTACAAATACTAAAAAATATTTCCAAAAATTTTACAAAGACGACTTACGTTCGCAAAAAATTCAAAATTTGTTAATTTATGGTTCTGCTTTCTTTAGAAATTGTTGGCCAATAAAAAATTATTTGGCTCATTTTTTTTACATGTATAGCAAATGGTTATTTCATTATTTGATGTAAAAAAAAGGATATTTGGAAAAACATGATTTCTTGACCTGGAAAAGACCTTGAATTTTATTCCGAAGAATCGCTGGACACCCTGATTGAAATAAATAAAAAGATGAGGTTTTCCTGAATATCTTTTCATATTTTCAAAACTCGATGAAAAAAATAAATAATATTTTTTAGAAAGTGACTCAAAATATCACAAAAGAACAAGAGGTATTTTTTGTAGAATTTTTTTAGATGTTGCATCTTTCATCAGAACATTTTCTTGTACCTTTCGTCGTTTCCGAAAAAAATCGATTTTTCGAAAATAAGGTTTTTTTAATTTGAAGCATTGTTTGGCCAAGAACGAAACTCGCGAGATATGTATCGTCTATTGACAGCTATTTTTAAAAACTAGCTGTGAATTCGATGTCGAGTGTTTCCACTTTATTTATATTTATATGGTGCTCATTTTACGAGCACTTTTCTTCGCGTTAGCAAATGTATTTGCTTCCTCATACAGGAAGCATTAGTGATTTTTTAAATAGTAGACAAACTAAAGTTTTCATTTTAATAATTTAAGAATAGAAATTTACAAACAATGCAGAATGACAAAATAATACAAAGATTTTTTAAAATACAATAACAACTCAGGCAAATCAAATTTTGTATTTGAAATGGTAATTTTTGGAGGTGAAAAAGAGAAGGAGGGAATTCTGTCATACCCTATCCCTTTTCCAGCTTCATGATTTTTTTCACAAAAATTGTCAGAATTATTTTATTTGAAAATTTATGGTCAAAAAGTCTTTTTTCTTCATGCATCAACTTTGATTTATTTTGATGAAAAAAGTTTTTCTGTCTAAAACAGATGTTTTAAATATTACGAATGAGCATATCTTCCTTGCTCTTTGAAAAAGTGTATTAATATTATATGTCAATCGGTTTTCCTCGAATCAAGGAATCTTTTCCGTTCTAGCATAAATATTAA
>JAUELO010000276.1:2311990-2324241 GCA_032357855.1 Amphibolips quercusostensackenii | reverse complement strand
AAAAATTAATCTTCAACCAAAGAGATGAATTTTCAACTAAAATTATGGAATATTCGATTGCAATAGTTGGTTACATTTTCAGTTAAAAAAAATAATAATAAATAGTTACATTTTCAATCAAGGTGATGAATTTTCAATTAAAATGAATCTTCAACCGGAATATTTGATTTTTAAATAAAAGAGATACATTTTCAACCTAAGATTAATTTTCAACCAAAAAATAAATAGTAACATGTTTAGCTAAAAAATGTAAAGCTCAAACAAGAAGATACAATTTTAACTGAAATGACGGACTATTTAACGAATATAGCTACATGTTTAGTTACAAAAGTTAATTTTCAATTTAAAAACAACGAATTTTTAACAAAATAGTTCAACTTTTTACTGGAATAGTTCAATTTTCATTAAAAAAATTAATTTTAACCCAAAGAAAAAACGAATTTTCAACCAAATATCTCATTTTCCAAAAAAAATATAAATTTTAGTTAAAATTATGAATTTTCATCCAAAAAGAATAATTTTCTATCAAGAACAACGATTTTCCTAAAAAATACATGAATTTTCAACCAGAATCTTGAATTTTCAATTAAAAAAAAATCAATTTTCAACCGCAAAAAGAATAGATATTTTTTTAGTTAAAAAAATTAATTCAAAACAAAAAAACTAATTTTCAACAAAATATAGTTAAATACAGTTGTATAAAGTCACTTTTACAAATGCAGAATCATTATTATTCAGTTTTATATTTAAAATAATTTTAAAAAAGTAAACACGCTCTCGAAAAAATACCCAGACTTAAAAAAAAAATCCCTGATATTTCCAGGTTTTTCCAGGCATATAAAAATTTCCTGACAATTCCAGGTTTTCCAGGTAGGGTAGACACCCTGTTATTATATGACTTTTGAAAGGAATTAAACAGTTTAGAGCTCCTACATAAAATATATCATGTAGATTGTTGTGAAAATTATTTCAGACTTCAAAGCACAACATTTTCAACGAAGGAGTTGAATTTTCTAGATAAAAATCGAATGTCTTTGAAAACATTTATCTTTTAAACCTGGAAAAATAAATTGTCTACAAAAAAACTTAATTAAAAAAAAAAAATCAATTTTCAATCAAGCAGTTGCATTAACAATCAAACAGTTGAACTTTCAAGCGAAATAGATGAATTTCCAACCAAATAGTTTAATTTTCAACCTAAGAAGATGAATATTCAACCAAATATTCGAATTTTTAAATTAAAAAGATTAAACTTCAACCAAAAAAAGTTGCATCAACAACCAAATAGTTGATAGATTATTAATAGATTTTCAAGCCAAAAAGAATAATCTTTTAGAATACAGTAAAATTTTCAACTAAGAAAGATGAATTTTCAACCAAAAAAGATGACTTTCACAAAAAGGAACGAAATTTTTATCCAGAAAGACGAAGGTTCAACAAAAAAGTTGAATTTTCGACCAAAAAAGATGACTTTTCTACCAAAAACATTATTTTTCTACCAAAAGATGAATTTTTAAACCAAAAGGACCAATTTCTGATCAAAAAACACGAATGTTTAACAAAGCAGTTGAATTATTTACCCATAAAGATGACTTTCCTACCAGAAAATTAATTTTTGATCAAAAAAGGATGCCTTTGTAATAAAATAGTTGAATTTGCAATAAAATAATTAATAGAATTCTAAACCAAAATATGTGAATTTGGAACCCAAATATAATACTAGACTTGTCAAATAAAAAGCATTAACTTTGAAACAAAAAAGACGACTTTTTTAACAAAAAAAGAAATTTCAATCCAAAAGGACCAATTTTCTATCAAAAAAGACCAATGTTCACCAAACTGTTAAATTTTTCACTGAAAGAAATCAAATCTGAATCAAAAATATAATAGTAGACTTTTCAATTACAAAGGAATAACTTTTAACAAAAAATAATTCTGCTTTCTTATTGAGCTCTATCAATTCATTTCTCATTTAGGCGAAAAAACGAGAAAAGGGGGAATTTTCTTGAAAACAGGAAAAAAGAGTAATTCTCTTAAGAAGTGTAGAAGAGGGGTACAGGGGAAATATTGTGAAGTCTGTGATTTTATAAGCCGCAGTGAAAATTCTGCGCATGGAAGCAACTGATGTTATTCCAGAATCTAAAATATAGACTTTGGATTTTCGATAGGAAATCATACTTCTTCAAAATGACTGGAAGTGGGTCAATTTGATATTTGAAGAAAAAATATATAACACAGGAGCTTATGGCACTCTCAAACTTTAAATCAATATTTCTCGACAAGCGATTTTCAATTTATTTTTGGTGAAACATTTACACCATCCCTACATTAGACCTTTATTATGCCAATTATTAGTCATTCATTATGCATGTAATACTCTTAACTTTTCGATTTAATTTATTAGCATTAGGGACATTTCGAAGCAGTATTTTGTAATTACTTTTAGTACTAAAATTACTAATCAAATGAAAATATATTGTTTCCACATGAAACTTAAATTCCTAAATTATTATATATAGAAAATAGTGTAAATAATAAACACAAATTTTAAACAATAGTGTCATAACATGTTTCATATATTAAAAACAAACTTCAATGTTTATTAAAAATGTTATTCTTCATTTTATAAACGAGCGAAATTCCTTTTTATTTATCGTAGGCTCCAGTCTTTCCCTTTTTTCCATTTTTCCACTTAAATTCGAACTAAATTAATAAAATCCAATAACAAAATCCAACTATTTTTAGTTGACAGTTCATCCTTTTCCATTACAAAGTCTACTATTAAATTTTTGGTTAAGAATTCTACTTTTTTGGTTGAAAGTTCTATTATTTGGTTCAAAATTTCATTATTTTGTTGAAATTTCAACAATTTTATTAAAAGTCAAACTTCTTGGTTGATAATTCAACTGTTTTGTTAAAAATTCGTCTTTCAGGCTTGAAAATTCAACAATTCGAATGAAATTTTTTTTCTTGACTAACCAATTTCGTTTTATTAAAAATGACACTATTTGGTTGAACACTCATCATTTTGGTTTGAAAATTCATCTCTTCCTGTAAAAATGTCACCTCTTTTGGTTGAAGATGCTACTGCCTGGTTAAAAATTTATCTATTTCGCTTGAAAATTCAATTACTTTGTAGAAAATTCACAGTTTCTATTCGAAAATTCCACAATTGAGTAGAAAGTTACGCTGTTTGGTTATAAATTTATGTATTTTGTTGAAAATTCGTCTATTTTAGTAGAAAATCCATTTTTATTGTTAGAAATAAAATATTTTGTTGAAAATTTGTCTTTGTTTGTCAAATCACTGTTTTTATTTTTTGTTGAAATATCAACTATTAAAATTTTTTGTTGAAAATTTATCTCTTTAGGGTGAAAATTCAACTACTTTCATAAAAGTTCTTTTTTTTTGGGTTAAAGATTCACAATTTTAGTTTAAAATTCGGTTTTTTTAATTAAAAAGTAATTTTTTTAACTAAAGTATTTAAAATTTTTGTTGAAAATTCATATTCTTCCTTCAAAAACCAATAGTTTTGTAGAAAATTCAACTAATTGGTAGAAAATTCAATTGTTTTGTAGGAAATTCGTTTCTTTAAATTGAAAATTAATTTTCCTCATTGATAATGTAAGCAGGACTACATTTTTTGTTAAAAATGGATCACTTTTGGTTTAAAAATTCAACTATTTACTTACAAAATTTAGAAACAAAAAAGAATAGTAACTAAAACTAACATCAAGTCCATTTTTCAAACTATTTAATTGAAAATCTATATAATTTTCTTAAAAAATTCTCATTTTTTTGGTAGAGAATTAATCTTCTCAGATGAAGATTTAACTACTTGGTTAATAATGTATGTACTTGTTAAAAATTCATTTTTCTGGTAGAAAAGTAATCTTCTTGGCTTAAAATTCAACCATTTTATTACAAATTTATGTATTTTGTTCAGAATTCATCTTTTTGGGTAGAACATTAATCTTCTGCGTTCAAAATTCATCTTTTTGGTTGACCATTCAATTATTTGGTTGAAAATTCAACGTTTTTTATGCCATTTTTTTCTTCATTGACTAACAATTTTTTTTTTATTAAAAATGCAACGATTTTGTAGAAAAGCTACTTGTTTGAACTACTTTGTTATTTCATCAGAAAAAAGTAAGATTGAAATTTTAATTTAATTTTAATTTAAAATGCTATTTTAGCCAATTAGCAAAGAAGTTAACAAATATTTTTCGACAAAAAGTAAAAAAATAGTGGCATCAGCGGGCAATTGTGAGAAAATAGTGTCATCGATTAAAAAAAGTGTCAAATAGGGTCAATAGTGTGGTGACTCCGAGGGCTGCTCTAGGAAGCAAATTTGTTGAAATCAGGTCGCAACAACGCACAGTGGTCCAGTAATGGATTTTCGACGACAAATTAAGCTAGAGGTCGTAAATTTTAGCCGATTTTAAAATTTAAAGAAAAAGAATACTCTGGATGAAATTCCGCATCAATCCCTCGAAGCTGAATTTTAATTTTCATTTTGTGTTAAATTTTATGTTATTAAGCAATTCGAAAATAATCATATTTTCCCATGTATCGTTTTTTATCTTCGTGTAAGCCAGTAAAGTACAACAGAAATCAATAGAAATTGATACACAGACACGAATGCTAACAATTGCTATATAATATACAATTGTTTATCTTATTTGTTATTAAAAAATGAAATTGTGGATTTACAATAAAAATGATCGGCTAGATAATACAGAAAAGTCATTGGCAGCTAGTCTTTGTGACAAAATAATATTTTCCTGTTAAAAGACACAAATATAATGCAATTCTTTATATTATTTATTAATAGCAATTTTAATTGCTGACTTGAAAAACATTTCTCAGATAGATAATATTAGTCATTTGCAGCAGCTAGTCTTCGTGAAAAAATTATTTGTTTCTGTAAAAACACGAATATAATGCAATTGTTTATATAATTTGCTGATAACAATGACTAATACCTATGCCTAACAACATTTTTAATGGGAAATAATATTGTGGTGTATTTAAAGATGATTTTTCATGAAGAGAAAGTATTTAGTCCTAGAAAAGTTCTATAAATATATATTTATTTATAAAATTTGTTTATGACAGTGAAATTTCTGATTCTGTAATTTATTCTAAAGATGCTTGTGTCCGTCCATCATTTTTTATTGATTTCTGTTGCACTTTGCTGGTTTACACGAAGATACAAAATAATACATTAGAAAATCTGATTTCTTTATTGTTTAATAACATAACATTTAACGTAAAATAAAAATTGAAATTCGGCTTCAAGGGATTGATGGGGAATTTTATCCATAGTATTTCTAAAAGAAAAAGTTTAAAATCTACCAAAAACTACGACCTCCAGCTTAATTTATCCGCGAAAATCCATTACTGGACCACTGTGAGACGGCTGAAGATAGCTGTCGGATATTTTAGTAGTCCATAAGTCCATAACTGTCTGTTACGGCGTTTTCTCGAATTTTTTCATGTCGTATTCAGCCGATTATGTTTTACGCCTGCAGTTAACGGTTGATAATTAAACGGATCAGTAATTATTTTTTAAGTTATTAACAATTTAAAATAATTATTTGAATAATTAAGTGTATCTTTTTCTACGATTTCAACGAAATCGTTCACAGTTGCAGAATTAGAAATTAAAGTCTTTTAATACTCTAATAACTATTATTTCCAGACGACGAAAATCGAAAAATTGCAGATTAACATTTTTTATATTGAGCCATTTGTACACATGATTTTCAAAAATTCGTTTACAAAGGATTGGTAAAAAAGTAGAACAAAATTTTGTTTGAAAATTAAAAATATGTATGTGTTCTCTAGTTTATTAAAAAGAGCATACAAACCAAATTTTGCAACTTTATGTACAAATGAAAAATAAAAGCTCATGTTTCAGAATCCGTAAAAATAAAAAATAAATTTTTTTTTTAACTTGAAAATATAATCGTTTTTTTCAGCTTATGAAAAAGAGCATAAAAAAGAACATTGTTTCTGGCAACTGTATGTACAAATTAACAAAATTGCAGTTTTCTTATTTTTTAAAATAAATTTCGACGAAAAATATATGTTCTTCCTTTTTTCTGTCTTTTACGGTTATTTACTTACATAAACTTTACCCGACAAAAATGTGCCAGACACAAAAAATAAGAATCTAAAAGTTTTCAATCGAACTGACTATTGGTCAGAAATTTTTGGAATTTTTTTCAGATTTGTACTCTGCTGAATATGTAAACTTTGCCAGTTTTATATTTTTAACATAAGCTACAAGTAATTGACATTACAATCTGACTTTGTTTTCAATTAAATTTGTCAGAACTTTTATTTAATGGTAATTATTTTAAATTTGCATGTTTGTTTAATTTTTTTATTCACAAAGGTTTGAAAAAATTTTAATTAGGGACTTCGACAGCTTCCATAATTTGAATTTTTTCTCTAATAAGGCATAATTATGTACATTAATTAAAACTGTAAATAATCTAATTAAAATTAATAACAGAAGAAAATTGGTAAATATTAAATTAATAAAAATAATGATATATTATTAAAATATACCTATTTAATTTATAATTAAACCGAACTTTGAAATATAATTGTTATATAAACTTAAATTCTGTTAAAGAAAACTAATAATTATGTTTATTTACTGTGGCCGTAATAGACACTTCAAATTTAGCGCGCTTTCCTTGTTTAAAAAAATCAGGTCTGCCAGCCGTAAATAAAACTTTGAATTTTAACCTTTTTTATTAATTTGAACTAATTCCAGTAAATTAATTTACTAACTAGATTAAACATGCTGAGATATTAAACTGGAGTATTTGTTTAAACAAATTTTCTATTTTCATTCCACTTTAAACTCTTTAAAACGAATCCTGTTTGAAACAGTTTTATGTTGGTACTCATGAACTCATTCTTTAAATGCTCTTTAAAATTCCCCAACGTTCGAAGGGAATGGATCAATAAGTTATTCCTCTACGTTTAAAACTTTTTTTTTGAATGAAGCCCACAGAAAGCTTAGCCTGTGAAGTGATTTGATAATTGAAAATGGAACCTAGTACAACTCTATTTGCCTCGGTGCCAAATTTAAAAAATCTGTGTTATTTCCGCTGTACAGTTTCAAATTTGCAGATGACACATGAAATCATCACGGAAGTTTATCACTGCCAAATAATTTGCTGCAGGTATTTAATATGTTTTCAGTAATTTAAAAATCCTTCTTTAAGAATAAACAATTTAAATCCTCATAATTACTATTTAAAAAAATATCATTCGAAAGATTTTTCTGTTATATCTGAGTGAGTATAAATGCATATATATGTGATTTTAGGGACATAATTAGAACTTTTTCGAGAACATTAGCTTCTCCAGTTCCTAAGACTGAACACTATTTTTATGTGGTCCTTTCGAAGAAATATGCCGAAACTAATCAGCTCCAAGAATTTTTCAAATGGAAAATCATTCACGTAAGTTGCATCTAACCTCAAATATTTTTCCAATAATAAGTTTGAATTAAATATTTGAATAAGCGCCATTTTTCGTAAATCAAAAATCAAATCAAAGTTAACTCTGAGAGCATAATTTCAACGTTCCGGAGTCAATTAAAAATAAATTCATAAAAACAATCTTTTTATTGCATGATTCTATGCAAATAAAGGGATGACTGAAAAATCAAGAAAAAAAATTCCCGACTGCAAAATTTCCGAATAATAAAATTCGCAAATTAAAAATTCCCGAATTAAAAAATTTTGTTATCAAATTTCCGAATAATAAAATTTCCGAATTGGAAAATTCTCGAAAAGTTTGTCATTTTACCAAATTATAAAACTTCCAAATAATAAAATTTCAGGCAGTTTATAATATTATCAAATTTGAAAATTCCCGAATAATAAATTTCCCGACAACAAATTGCCGAATTAAGAATATCCGAACTAGAAAATTCCCGATTATAAACAATTACAAATTTTAATTTTAATAATTAAATTAATCTATAAATAAAAAAGTTTAATTGTTTAAATTCAAGAATTTTATAATTCGGAAATTTTCTATTGGGAGTTTTATTATTTGGGAATTTTCAAATTCGGTAATGTTTTAAACTGTCGAAAATTTCATTATTCAGGAATTTGACAATTCAGTAATATTATAGATTGTTTGTGAATTTTACAATTCAGAATTTTATTGTTAGACAATTTTCCAAGGCAGGAATTTTATTATTTATATATTTTATAAATCTGTCAATTTTTTGTCGGGAATTTTATTACTTATGAATTTGCCAATTTGGTATTATATTATAAACTGTTTGGGAATTTCCCAATTCTGGAATTATATAATTCAGAATTTCATTATTCGGATATTTTATAAATCGGTCAGTTTTCTGTCGGGAATTTTAAAATTCGTCAATATTATAAACTGTCGGAAATTTTATTATTCGTGAATTTTCTAATTCTGGAATTTTATAATTTAGAATTTTATCATTAGACAAATTTCCAAGTCCGGAAACTTTTTATTCAGTTATTTTATAATTCGAAAGTTTTCTGACGAGAATTTTATAATTCTGTGATATTATAAGCTGTCGGAAATTTCATTATTCTAGAACTTTCCAACTCGGTAATATTATAAACTATTCGAGAATCATCCAATTCTTAAATTTTGTGATTCGGTATATTATTATTCGGAAATTTTATTATTCGGATGTCTTTTAATTCGGAAATTTTCTGTCGGAAATTTTATTATTCAGGAATTTTCAAAATCAGTAATATTATAAACTGTCGGAAATTTCATTATTCGGGAATTCTCCAATTTTTGAATTTTACAGTGTCGAGAATTTTATTTTTCTGGATTTTTGAGTCGTCTCGAAATAAATATATATAAACCAGAATAAAATTTATATTTCTTAGTATTATGTATATTTATTTATTTTTATATTATAAACTAATGTCATATTTTTCACTCTAAAAAAATATAAATTGTGATATGTTTTGAGGAAATTTATAATAGTTTATATTATCAAGGAGGCTGCTGTATCGGGAAAACCGAGAACTTTTCGGGACCGGGAAATGACAATGATTTTTTTTTTACATGGAATGTTACAAATTTTCAGAAGAAAGGTCTATCAAATCTCTTGGGATATCACACATTTTATATCACATGATATAATGCAATTTAAAATAATTTCGCTTTCAACTTTTTTTAATGTTAAGTTCAATTTTTAACTTTTTGAATTATTAAATCATTCTGTTTACAATGCTTAATTCTAAAATATTTTACTTTACAAATTTTTTATTTTTGGCCTTTACTTTTAAGCGTACATTTTCAATTTAATTTATTTTAAAATGCAGTTCTAAAGACTTAGGAAAATTAAAATTAAAAGCATTTGAATTAAAAATTTTGTTATGAAATACGTTTTAAGTTGATCAAATGGAATTGCAGATTAATTAATGATTTTTAAGACTGAACTGTAGTTCAAGTGTTGAAAAATTGAACTATAATTGATTTTACAATATGATTCTGGTTCTGTTCGAAATTAAGCAATTTACATATTTTAGCCTTAAAAGTTGAACTCTTTAGATTCGAAAGCCTTAATAGTTAAAGAAATTTAATCGACAAATTTAAACTTTATTACCTATTTTTAATTTTACAATAATTTATCATTTATATGATCATAATTAAACGCGTTATTCATTTTCAAATCCTATTCAAATATTGTTTCATTAAAAAATATTCCAGTTTAACCCTTTCAGTTTAAAATTGTTTGCTTTAAACATTTTTTTAATGTATATACAACAATTGAACAATTATTAATTTGAAACTATTTAAAATAAAAATTATTTAATCTAAAATGATTTATGTACAACAAAAAAACGATTGAATTTCACAATGCTTATTTTAAAATAAAGGGAAGAAATTTTGGTATTTATTTTTTTTTATATTGGGAGAGGAATTTTTTTATTTTTTACGAAAAATTTTTTGTTTTTTAAATTAATTGGGAGAAAGACATTTTACATTTTTAAGATTTTTATCGAGTGGGAAAGGAGAAAATTTTGGTTTTCTATATTTTACAAATCAGAAGAAAGATAATTTTTCACTTATAACATTCTTATTGAGTTAAAAGGAAGGCAATTTTCGTATTCAATTTTTTTCTGAATCGGGAGAGGCTCTTTTTTGTTTCTATCATTTTTATTGAATTGAAAGGAATGCAATTTTGTTATTTATTTTTTCTGAACGTGAAGAGGCCATTTTAATTATGTTTATCATTTTTATTGCGGTTAAGGGTAGACTTTCGTTTTTTTTTTGTTTTTTTTTTGAATTAGCTGAGGATAATATCTTTAAAAATATTTTTATGGAATTAAAGTGAAAAAAATTTAATTTTTCATTTTTTTCTGAATTTTAAGAGAAACCTTTTTTTTATTTTCAAGGTATTTATCGAGTTGGAAGGAAATAACTTTTGGTTTTCAATATTTTATGAATTGAAAGAAAGATAATTTATTAGTTTTAACGTTCTTATTAGGTTGGAATGAAGGAAGTCTTCGTATTTAATTTTTTCCTGAATTGGAAGAGACCTTTTTTGCTTCTTTCATTTTTATTGAGTTGAAAGGGATTCAATTTTCATTATTTATTTCTTGTGTGAATTGAAAAAGGTCATTTTTTTCATTTTAACATTTTTATTGTGGTTAAGGTAAAAATTTTGTATTTATAATTTTTTATAAAAAATTTTTGTTCTGAATTGGAAGAGGGTAATTTTTTAAAAACATTTTCATTGAATTGGAAGGGAGAAAATTTTGTTTTTCATTTTTTTTTCTTTAAGATTTTTACCGATTTAGGAGGGAGGATATTTTGGTTTTAATTTTGTCTGATTCGGAAGAGGGTCATTTTGTCATTTTTTAGGTATTTATAGAGTTGGAAGGAAGGAAATTTTGGTTTTCAACGATTTATGAATTAGAATAGGTACTTCTTTTGTTTTTAACATTTTTATTAAGTTGGAAGGGAGGAAATTTTGGTTACTAATTGTTTTTCTGGGTTGAAAGAGGCAAAATTTGTATTTTTAACATTTTATTGAGCTAACGCGGGACAAATTTGGTATTTTTAACATTTAGATAAAAAATTTTAGATAAAATTCAGAAAAAAAATTTTTTTGATTGACCAAAAGTCTAAACTGAAAAGTTTTAAAAGCTTTTATTTGATACGAGCAAGCTATTAAGCGTTTAAATGAAAAATTTCGGAATTAAACATTTTTCAAGATTTAATTGTAAAAGCTTAAGATTTAAAAGTGTTCCATTTTAAGTGCTTTAATTTGCAATTTTTTTAATTTTCTAATTTAATTTTTTAATTTCCATGACTGCAAAATTTTGTCAATCCGGGAGTTTTTTTCGATTAAAACGACCACCCTGAATTAAATTTATTTATTTAACCTACCATTTCTAATCTTCAAACATTTTTTTCAGTATTCAGATCCTCAAGAACTCACTTTTGAAATTTACAATATTTGTGCAAAGTACACTATTATTTATAAATTGTTGCCAGTCTGGAACACAGTTGGCGAATATTCATGCAAAGGCCTACATTATTCTGAGCCCACAAACGAACTGGACGCAATCAAGTTTGATGTAGACATGAAAGGTAAATTAAATTTTGTGCAACTTTAATTTTCATGATAAATTTATATTGTATTTGTAATTTTATTGAATATTTATATATACCTACTTTTATTGCTTAAAATATGTTTAGAAGAAGGACTATTCTTGCGATTCAATCCTCTGAGGCTGAAACTTACTCCCTTAAGTTTGGAGTCAGTTGGACTGACGGGGTCGAATCTTGTGACATTTCAAACTAATCCAAAAATTCCGATTTATTTTCGCCATCAAAAGGCTTATATCTTACCCAGGTATAATTTTTATATTTTTTTAATAATAATTAAATGTGGATTTTCTTATCTGATTATTAAATTTCTATTAATTATTTTTCAGCTTGAAGAAATGCAAGTTACTCTCAGTGACAAAAGAGATTCCAGAAACTTGTAAATTCAAACAATATCCTGTAGTTCGAGATCACTGGGATAATATGGTGATTATTTATTACAAAAATATCTCGATAAAAAAACGTGATAAAATTGATCAGTTCCCTTTTGAAATTTGAAAATTATAACTGTTTCATGTTTGCAGTATGGAATCCTGTTGCCGAAAAAGAAAGAAGGCATCAACTTCTACGAACTTTCATTTGAGGGATTTGAGGAG
>JAUELO010000276.1:2263975-2276151 GCA_032357855.1 Amphibolips quercusostensackenii | reverse complement strand
AAAAATTCGACTTTTTAGCTTGAAAGTTCAACAATTTTGTTGATTTTTTTTCTTTCTTGACTTAAAAATCTTTTTTGGTTGAAAATTTAACTATTTTGTTAAAAGTCATCTTTTTCATCGAAAATTCAACTGTTTTGTTGAACATTCGTCCTTTTATGTAGAAAATTTATCCGTTTTGATTTAAAATTCATTTTTTGGTTGAAAATGAACTTTTTTTCAAATTTATATTTTTTGGTTGAAAATTTGAAAATACATCTTTTAGTATAAAATAATGTTTTCGGTTCAGAATTCATCTCTTCTTGTTAAAAATTCTACAATTTTGTTGAAAATTCAACTATTTTGTCAAAAAGTCATCTTTTTTCGTCAAAAATTCAACTATTTTGTTGAGCATTCTTCTTTTTGGATAAAAAAATTCTTGCTTTTGATTTTAAAATTTATTTTTTGTTTGAAAATTACCTTTTTTCTTAAAATTCTTATTGTTTGTTAAAAATTCGACTTTTTAGCTTGAAAGTTCAACAATTTTGTTGATTTTTTTTCTTTCTTGACTTAAAAATCTTTTTTGTTGAAAATACAACTATTTTGCTAGAAAATTCAACAATTTGATTGAAAATTCAACGGTTTATCTGAGAATTAAATTTTTTGGTAAAAAATTTAACTATTTGGTTAGCAATTCAACTATTTGTTTGAAAATTACATTATTTGATAAACAATTCTTGTCATTTGTTGAAAATGTGACTTTTTTGGTGAAAATTCAACTACTTATTTAAAAATTTAATTATTTGGTAGAAAATTGCACTGTTTGGTTCAAAATTAATTTATTTTGTTAAAAATTCGTATTTTTCTTAGAAAATTAATCTTCTTGGTTAATAATTTTGCCTGCAATTTTAAATGTTTAGTTGTAAATGCAACAGTTTGGTTAAAAAATTTAATTTTTTTTTAATTCGACTGTTTAAAAATTTATTTTTTATGCTTGAAATATCAACTATTTCATATTCTGTTAAAAATTACTGTTTTTCGGTAAAAAGTGCTACTGTTTAGTGTAAAATTTTTTTTATTTTTTTGAAATTTTTTTTTTCATAGAAAGTTTATCTTCTTTGGTTAAAATTTAATCTTTTTGTTTGAAAATTCAACTTTTTTATTGAAAATAGGGAATTTTGAAAATTTCTAATGCTTTTAATCTCAAGTATTCCTACTTTAAAAATTCTTAAATTCGAAAAAAACCCATCCAATAATAATTTGGAATTTATCCAAAAAAATTGTAAACACCTATTATGTCAAAAGGCATAATACCAAGTTTCTAGGAAAATTTTCAGCTAACATTAGAATCCCACTGAAGCGGTTGTTGTTGGCACAAGATTCCATTGCGTCTAACTGCATCTGTTTTGGCTAAAAGTTAATTCTTTTTATTTGAAAAGCTCACTATTATTTTTTTGTTTATTTAGAGTTTATCCATTTTGGTTGAAAATTAATTTTTTTTTTTTGCATATTTATCATTTTAGTTGAAAATTAATTTCTTTGGTAGAATATTTATCTATTTTGGTGAATTTTTTTATTTAAAAATTAATTTTTCAAACTGAAAATGTAACTATTTCATTGTTGCTTGGAAATTTATCTGTTTTGGTTAAAAATTAATTTTTTGTGTTTAAAATTGGTATTTTTGGTTCAATTAAACTATTTTTGATAAAAAATTTAAACATTTTTTGGTGGAAATATTAACTATCATACTTTTCGTTGAGAATTCATTTTTTATCGAAAATTCATTACTTCGGTGTAAATTTAACTATTTGGTTGAAATGTTTTTTTTTGTTTTTTGAAAATCAATTGTTTTAAATAAAAATTCAATTCCTTTATTTGTGATTGGAAATGTATCTTATTGAGTGAAAAACTCAACTATTTTGCTCAAAATTAATATATTTTATGTATGTCTTACGTAATTTGTGGATGAACTATTGTACAATTTTGTATCACTGTTGTTACTAAAAAAGTATGTGAGATGAATTTTAAAAGAAATTTTTGTTTGCATTATGTTATTGATCTCGTAAATGTAAGGTCTTTTTACACCTATAAGAAAAATTTAGAAAGATCAAGGAAAATGCAAAAATAGTTAGTGAAAAGTTAGGGAAAGTGAGAATATTTCGAAATTGGGATTTGTAGCAACCCTGAGACTAGATTTTTTTATTTATTAAGTTTATTTCTTAGCGCTTCTTTTTGGAATATCATTCATGAATTTATTGTAGATATGAAGAATAATATTATTCAGTAAAACTTGAAAATCTGTTAAAAACATTTTTTATTAAAGAGAATAAAATGCAATAAAGTTTTATATTTTTCAGAACCGGGGATGATCATTAAATTCAAATCCACAAAACTGAAAACCAGTCCTTTAAAAGTGGAAGAGCTTGGTCTATCCTCATCGCTTTTGGCAGAATTTAAAGAAAATCATGATGGTGTAATTAATCTTGGACAACATTGGGCTAACGTTTTACCTAGGTAAAAACCCTTTTAAATACTGTCTAAAAATCTTGAAAAAATATTTCAAGCAAAATATGTTACTTATTTTCAGCTTGGTAAAAGCGAGGATTTTGAAAGTTTCAAAACAAATTCCCAAGACGTGCTGTTTCGGAAATTACCAGGCGCTTCGTAGGCACTGGAAAAATATGGTATGCATCATAATTTAATTTATTATACAATAGATATAAGAAAATTCCACGTATTAACTCAAAATATTTACCATGCATATACCATGCATAACGAGGAGTTTAAATAAAACCGGGAAAATCGGGAATTAACCGGGAATAAACATTCGAGCCGGGAATCGTATTTAAATACAGATTAAAAATTGTCTTTACCATCAATTTTGTGAATCAAAAATTCCAAATTAGTAATTTTATTTTATGGTAAAATTTATATTCCTAAATTTTTCTAAACGTTACTGATAATAGAGAAAATTTTAATTGTAAATGATTTTTTAATAATGGGAAATAATTATGTCCTTAACAATTTGCTACCAGACTATAATTTATCAAATTTTTCATACTTTTTGAAGAGATGAGTAATTTTGAAAGATATTAAGTAAGCTTAGAAGTTTTTAAAAGACTAAAAATAATTACGAATTTGAAAATATTTCCAAAAATTTGAATCAAAATGCAAATTTTTGAACATTTTGAAGCTTTTTAAAAAATCCAAAATATTTCAAACAAAGTAAACTTTTATTAAGATTCCTGGGAAAATTATGATAGATTTTTAATCTTATTAATAAGTTATTGAGGAAAATTTAACAAGATTTCTAAAAATGTTGCAAAAAAGTTTAAAAGTCGTTTGAAAACTCCTCTCTTCGCATAAATTTTAGCCTTTTTTATGGAAAATGCAATTTTTTATTAAAATGAATCTTTTCTGCTTGAAGGTACAATTTTTCTGTGTTGCACATTTATCTCATTGGTTTAAAATTCAAATATTTTGTTGAAAATCCCCTTTTTTGGTTTAAAATTGATTTTTTATGTTGAAAATTTATGTATTTTGTTAAATATTCATCTTTTTCGGTCGAAAATTAATGTTATTGGTTGAAAATTGATCTCTTTGGCAAAAAATTCAACTACTCAGTTAAAAATTATTTTATTTTTTTGTTTTTCAAAATTCATATTGTCGGATTAAAAATTCTTCCCCTGGTATAAACAGATATAAATTTTTTCTGGTTTAATTTAACTTCAATTCGTTAAAAATTATTTTGTCTTGGTTGAAAATTCATCTCTTTGGTTGAAGATTTAACTATTTTTTTGAAAGTCCCTTTGTTGGTAGAAAGTAAATTTCTTCACTGAAAATTTAATTATTACATTTTTGGGTAAAAATTGATTTATTGAGTTAAAATTTCATATCATTTGTTAAATAATCGCTTTTCCAGTTGAACATTAATGTTCTTGGTTGAAAATCCATCGTTATGGTAAAAAATTCAACTACTTGGTTCAAATTTTTTTTTTATGTTTAAAAATCATATTTTCGGCTTAAAATTAAAATCCTTTTCAGTTGAAATATTGACTATTACATTTTTCCTTAAGAATTAATGTTTTTTGGTTAAAAATTCATCTGTTCTGTTGAAAATTCGTCTTTTTGGATGAATTCAACTACGGTTTAAAATGAAAGTCAATTTTACTTAAAATATCGACTATTATTCTTTAAGAATTCATGTTTTTTAGTTGAAAATTCATGTATTTTGTTAAAAGTTGAACTGCAATATAAATTTTTTTTTTTTGTTTAAACGTTCATCATATTATTTGAAAATTTATCTGTTTGCTTAAAAATGTAACTTTTATTTCGTTGAAATTTCGTCTTTTTGGTAGAAAATTAATCTTCTTGATAGAAGTTCATATATCTGTCTGAAAATTCAACTATTTCTTTTTAATCTAATTTTTTTGGTAAAAATTCGTTTCTTTTGTTAAAAATGTCATTTTTGAAAATTCGTCTTTTTTCGAAAAAAAATTTTAATTTGAAAAAATTTGGATTTTTGAAGATTTTGAAATAAAATTTAGAAGCGTTTTAGAATTGTTTAATGGTTATAAAAGATTAGAGGAGATTTGATATTTACAACCATGAATCGGGAAATAACCGGGATTTTGGTGGGCGAAAATTAGTAGACACCCTGTTATTACAAAAAAAAAACGGATAATTATGCATATATAATTTTGAATCTGCTTAATTCGCAAAACTTGAGAATTTTTTATGATTTCCTCTTAATAAAAAAGTTTTTTTTCAGTATGGTTACATATTGCCCGAAAGAAGCGAAGGAATTCTCTATTACGAAGTCCGCTTCACAGCTTTTCCAGAGCAAATTTTTGTCTATCCTGATATCTGTTTGCAATCCGAATATCCTAAAATGGTTCCATGCAAAAATCAGGGCTTCATATGCATTCAATTCGTTGAAAGTTTAAGGGATAAAGTTAGCGCTATTTGCGAAAAATCACTTTCTTTGGTCAAGTTGAATCCAAAAGAGACAAAAGCAACTCCGAATCCCGGATTTCGTCCTGCAAAAGAAGTATTTACAATTTTCCATATAAATTAACTATTTAATTTAAATATCGTTCCTTTATTTCAATTTTGACTCTTAGCATAAGTTCTATTTTATTGACCGGGAATTTTTTTAAATGGGAAAATCCGGGGAATGACATTGAGCTTATTTTTTGAGTAAGAATTTTTGCTATTTTTTTTAATTTACCCAATCACTTGAAGTATCACAATTTTCATGTCAACTGTGAATATAAATCAATGGATGATATTTAAAATTAAACTGTATTACGAGTGTTCAAAATTCAACAATTATTCAATTTACAAGACAATTCTTAACTTGTTCAAAATTAAACAATTCAATTAATAAATAATTGAATGCTTTCATTAGTTTTATTTAATTTAAAATCCTACATAAATATTTTTGTAGTCTAAAATATTCAATTTTTATCCCATCAATTTAGAACTTTTTAATTTAAAAAAATATCATTTTTTATTTAGATGTTCATTTAAAATAAGCTAAACTGAAATGAATTATTTTAAATAGAAAGCCTTGAATCGTTAAAATTTCAGAGTGCAGAATTTAAACTTTGAACGTTACAATTTATATTGTTCTATTTTTAACATTTTTATTAAGTAAGTGAAAGTGTTGAATTTTGATGTATAAATAATAATTGAATAATTATTAAATTAAAGTGACTTAAAATTAAATAGTTCAACTCAAAAGTATTTCTGTGTAAAGAAAAGCATTTGAATTTTACAATTCTAATTATATCGAAAGAAAGGGAAGAAATTTTGGTATTTAATTTTTTTTCCGAATTGGAGCAGAAATTTGTTTGGCTTTTACGGTTTTAAGTTTGATCGAGGAAATTTGTGTTTTTAATTTTTGTTCAATTCGCACAAGAAGATTGTATATTTTTAAGATTTTTATTGAGCTGTAAAGGAAGAAATTTTGATTTTCAATATTTTTTTATTTGAAAGAAGAAGAATTTTTAACATTTTTATTGGGTTGTAAGGAAGTGAATTTTGACTTGAGTTTTTTTCTGAATTTGAAGAGGGACATTTTCTATGTTTTTTTTTAAATACAAATTTTGAAAACAATAGAATATCATTCACAGGGTAGCCGTTTAAATCAAGGAAAAAATTCCCGGTTTTTTCTCGTTTTTGAACAATTTTTAATTAAATGCCGTTAAGCCAGAAAATAAATGTTTTAAAAGTTTTTTCAGTTGAACAGTTCAAAGATTTCTTGTTGAGAAATATAAATCCACGCTATCAATTTCAATGCTCTTAATTAAAAATAATCCTAAAAACTAATCTTAAAAATAAAAAAATAAAAAACCGGGAATTTTTTCCCTTCATTTTAACAGCTACCCTGTTAATGATATATTATTGCATTCCAAAATCGTTTAAAAAAAAATAATATTTTTTTCTTTTCAGATCAAAATCGAGAAAACCAATTCTCAGATTTCTCGAATGCCACCGATTTACGAAACTGTCTGGCCAAAACCGAAAGTTGCAAATGTAAACGTTTATCCGAAACTGAAGCAGCAAACGGTAAATATTATTTTTTGATATAAATAAAGAAAATGTTGATTTTTAATTTTTCTAAAATTGAAAGAGAGAAATTTGGTTATTTTTAAAATTTTTATAGAGTTGAAAAGGACGAAATTTTCTTTATTTTTTTCTGATTTGGAAAAGGGTAATTTTTTATTTTTAAGATTTTTGTCGATTTGGAACAGAGGAAATTTGGAAATTTAGAGGAGGGGAAATTTAAGTTGTTTATTGTTTTTCTGAACTAGACGAGCTCTTTTTTTCTTTTTTATATTTTTATTTAGTTTAATGAAAAAAAAATTTGATTTCATTCCTAATTGGAAAAGGTTAATTTTCTATGTTTTACATTTTTATTGAGTTGAAAGAAACGAATTTTAATTTTTAGTTTTATTTATTGGAAAAGATAAATGTTGTGATTTTTTTAATTTTTACAGGATTGAAAACGAGGAAATTTTCTTTTTTTTCTGAATTGGAAGAGGATAGTTTTTTTAAAAATATTTTTATTTGTTTTTTCTGATTTGTAAGAGGTTATCTTTTCTTTTTAGCATTTTTATTAAGTTAAAGCGGGGAAATTCTTATTTTTAATCTTTTTTCTCAATTCATCGAGTTGGAAGGGTGGAAATTTTGGTTATTAATTGTTTTTCTCAATAGGAAGAGACCAATTTTCAGTTTTTAGCTTTTTCGCTGGATAGGGGAAATTTTGGTGTATTTAAAATTCAAATGAAAGAGGGGAAATTTTTATTTTCAATTTTGTACTGAATTGGAAGGACATGTTGTTTAAAAAACATTTTTATAACTGTGATTTGAAACGAAGAATAATTTTAATTTAAAGCATTATAAATTATATTTTGGATTTATATTATTTAACCAGAAATCTTTAAACTTTTTAATTCAAAAAAGTTTAATATTTTAAATGTTGCAGTTAAATGTAAAAATCTTCCATTTTATACGTGTGACTTATTAAGGGTTTAAAAAAAAATTGTAAAGTAAAAATCTTTTAAACTTTAATTGTAAAAGTTTAAACTTTAATAGAATTACATTATCAGTGCTTCAATATGCAAGTCATTACTTAAAATGAAAAAATTATAAGTTTTAAGAATTCGAACTCTTTAATTTCAATAACCGTGAACAAATTTTACGAACTGTAAAAAACCGGGCATTTTTTCTTTCATTTAAAAGGGTACCCTGTGAATGATATTCTATTGCTTTTAAAATTTGTGTCTGAAAAAATGATATTTTTTTTCTTTTCAGATCAAAATCGAGAAATCCAATTCTCAGATTCCTCGAATGCCATCGATTTACGGAACCGTCTGCCCAAAACCGAAAGTCACAAATGGAAACAGCGATCCGAAACTGAAGCAACAAACGGTAAATATTATTTTTTGATATAAATAAATTTTTAACAAACAAATGAAATTAAATGTTCGACGAATTTTATTAGCATCTGTAATTACAAACTTTCAAAATTAAATTTTCAGCTCGATTTCCCAAGAGTCAAACTCGAGCCTTCTTCACCTCCTCAAAATTCGAGTTCGGTCAAGTCATCCCAAAATAGGAGCCTTGCTTCAAAATTAAAAAGTCCCGAGTTTCCAACATCTTTTTTGTCTCAAATATCTCAGTCAACTCCTCTCAAAAGGAAACTGATTATTGATCCGAAAGTCCAAAATGACAACGTCAGCATAAAGAGTGAAACTTTCCAGAGTTTTATGAATTTGATCAAATCAAATGAAACTCCAATTAGGAAGGAAAAAGAGAAAAAAAGTTCATTGGGCGACACATTGCGTCAGGAAAAACCTAAATTACGTTTGCCAAAAGTATTCTCACTTCCGTCGAAACGAGTTCGAATTTCCGAATCAAATCCAACGGAGACTATCACGAAATATTTTAAACAGCAGAAATCGAGTTTTGTTCGACCAGCAGTAACTCAGGTAATTATAAAACTTGCAGCAATTTATTTTTAGATGTCATCCAAAAAAAGACGGATTTTCAAGAAAATAGTTGAATCCTCAATCAAAAAAAAAAAAAATAATTCAAACAGTTGCATTATTAACCGAAATAGATTGAATTTCTACCAAAATAGATGCATTTTTAAACCGAAAAAATAATTTTTTAACCACATAGTTGAATTTCCAACTAAAAATATCAATTTTTAACAAAAAATGAAATAATCAAATTTTCATCTAAAAAAATAATAATTCCCAACCCAGAATAGAACGAATTTTTAACAGAATAAATGAATTTTCAACCAAATAGGTTAATACTCAATTAAAAAAGATCAGTTTTCTATAAAAAATGGAATAGTCAAATTTTCACTTAAAAAATTATTTTTTACCCTAGAATAAAGCGAACTTTTAACTAAAGAAATAAATTTCCAACCAAATTGTTTAATTTTTATCTAAAGAAGATTAATTTTCAGCCGAGCATGGAAATGTTAAATTTCCAGTTAAAAAAATTAATTTCGACCCTAAAATAAAAATCATTTTTAACAAAATAAATGAATTTTCAACCAAGCACTTTATTATTTAACTAAAAAAGATGAATTTTCTACAAAAAATCGAATAGGTAAATTTTCAGTTACAAAAAAGTAATTTTAAACAAAACAAAAAAATTATTTTTCAATCAAATAGTTAAATTTTCAACCGAAAAGATTAGTTTTCAGCCAAGAAGATTATTTTCTACTAGAAAAGACGAATTTTTAACACAATACATGAATTTTAAACAAACTGTTGAATTTTCATCTGCAGAAGATAAATTTTCAGCCAAAAATGGACAAGTGAAATTTTCAGTAAAAAAAATTAATTTCGACCCTACAATAAAAAGAATTTTTGACAAAATAAATGAATTTTTACCCAAATAGTTTATTATTCAACTAAAAAAGATGAATTTTCTACAAAAAATGAAATAGTTAAATTTTCAGTTACAAACAGAGTAATTTAAAAAAAAAGATTTTTCAACCAAATAGTTAAATTTTTAACAAAAAAGATTAGTTCTCGAACAAAAAGATTATTTTCAACTAGAAAAGATGAATTTTCAACAAAATACATAAATTTTCATCCAAATAGTTGAATTTTCAACTAAAAAATATGAATTTTCAACCCAAAATGGAGCAGTTAAATTTACAGTTAAAAAACAATTGTCAAAAAATAATTATATTCATATCAATACAGATGCATTTTCAAATCAAAAAGACGAATTTTTAACCACATGGTTGAATTTTCATCTAAAAAAGATCAACGTTTAGTTAAAAATGAAATAGTCAAATTTTTGGTTTAAAAAATCAGAAAACCAGAGAAATAAATTATTAACAAATTGATTTAACTTTCAACCAAGTAGTTAAATCTACAACCAAACCAAGTTAATTTTTAACCAAACAGTTGCATTTTTAACCAAGGAAATAAAATTTCTACCAATAGAGATGAATTTTCAAGGACTGAAAAATCACGAAAAATAAAATTCTCGTCACAGATGATCAAATTCTCTAATCTAAACAACTAAAAATTATTAATTCTGATAAATAAATTAAAATAAGTACTTTTATTTAATTAAAATTTGTTTTTATTAGGTATTTCATTATTTATTTTTGAAACAATTTTTTAATTGTTGAAATTCAAGAATTTTATAATTCGAAATTTTTTCAAGAGTTTTACTTTGAGTGCTTCAATTTTCAGTTCAGTTTTGATTACTTTTAATGAAAAAGTTTCCTGTTTTATAATTTGGAATTTTTTTTTCGATATCGATGAAAAATGTTTGCGAACTGGGAAATAACCTGGAAATGACCGTTTCATTAAAACGTTTGATTGAAACGGGCACTTTGATAATAAAATGTAATACGAAATTGATAAGAGGAAAATATTGAATTTATAAATGGAACATTTAATTATCTTGTATATTTTTATTCCAGGGTAAATTGCAGCTAAAGAATTTACTGAGAAACAAGTAAATGAATATTACTTGATGATTTCATTAGATCTCAAAAGTGTTAAGTTTGATCATTAAAAGAAATTATTTTAATTCGTTAAAAATGATAAAAAATAATCCTAATGTACTTCACGTAATAAGGATTTTGATAATCAAGAATTTCAGTTTGATTAGTGAGAATTTTGTTTAAAGGTACCAGTGGGGACAACATTTTGTTTTAAATATTTTTTTAATAACTTGTTATTTGTTAATAGTTGTACATAAATTGTATTTTCTACGAAAGAAATAGTATAAAACTGTTGAAGTGTATTAATTGTAAGCTTCGTACTCCTTTGATTAATTATTTAGTGTTAATTTTCCTGCAAATAAAGTTTATATAAAATTACGAATTTGAAATTTGTTACATTTTTTAATTTGGAAGATTATTTTATTAAATACAAAAACTTCGACAGTTTTTGTCAATAATTGCACTTGGATAACTTAATTTTCATTATGAAAAATTTCATTAATTTTCAGGCTGCTGATTAAATTGTTTAATTAATGAGTTCTTTAAATTAAGTTACTTACGTAAACCTAAAATTTATAAATGCTTGTTATTTTGACATATTCGAAGCTTAAAAGTACTGCAATTGCAAAATCCAAATTCAACGGTTTCGAGTTATTAAAATTGCAATAACGAGGTTACTACAAAATTCGAATTTCGAAATTTCTTGACATTCCCTGACATTTTAGAACCAAAACTCTGCCCGCTGCGCGGGAACATTCTCATCGCGCGCGGCTCGCTTCACTAGCAAGTTTGAGAGCGCCTATGGCGCGCGTCTGTTGGATCTCGCACTTCGCGCTCAATAATTTATTTGCCTCGCGATGCGCGCTAGGTTTTTGTCCTTTATCCACATCTGTGCACAGACCTTTTAAAATTAAAGGTCAAAGCAACGACAACTGTCATGTGGTGATTGTGAATTCTTTTTTGTTAAAACTCCTCCAGCGTTAACCAACAAATTTTCATCACGTATCTCGTGCTTGGTACTTTATTTGTGGATAGACTGGGAGCGTTCTGGACCGATTAGTATTAGTGCGTATCAGTGTGTGTGTGTGTGTGTGTGTGTGTGTGTGTGTGTGTGTGTGTGTGTGTGTTCAGTGTATATCCGTGTGAGGCTGCTATTAAGATCGTTATGCTGAGCTTCTAGAACTTTCTCGAAGAGTCCTGATGACGTCACAGAATAATAATATTTCGCAATTGTAAAAGCTGAATTAATGTAAAGAGGTTTAAGGTTATCACGTAGAAAACAAGGATGATTTATTTCTTTTTTATAGATACAACATTCACTTAATGCACAGAAGATGCAGGAGTATGGGTGGAATTTGATATCGCAAGGGCGTTTCTAAGCCAATATTCCTACCTAACCGACATTAAGAAGCTTTTTATCTGTAGTGGTTCATGTCCGTGCTAAGTTTCTGGATAGTTTTTGGAGGGTCCTGTTGACGTTACAGAATAATATTGCATTTTAAAATTTGAATTCACGTAAACAGCTCTAACGTTATTATGAGAAAAACAAGGATGATTTATTATTACTTTAGAAATAATTAATTCAATTAAAAATGCCTGTCTTTATTTATTTAATGTGCAGGTGTAAGAGCCGAATTGATATCAACAACTTCAAGCTTATAACGAAAAAAAAACATAAATATTCATTGCTTCTTTATAGATAAAA
>JAUELO010000276.1:2148046-2160533 GCA_032357855.1 Amphibolips quercusostensackenii | reverse complement strand
AAATATAACTACCAAATACATTAAACAAGAATTACTACTCTTAAAATACCTAAGCTGTATTATTTGTCTTAAAAAATAATAACTTTTCACGATTTACGTTCGAGGAGCAATTGTTTAAATAATTAAAAATCAGTTTAAAACTACTTTAGAATTTGTGAATTATTGAATAAAAATAATTCATTTTGAAAAAAGAAGTCTTTAGTATAAATTTTACATAAAACTGCTATTTTTCATTTTTTGGTAAATTTTCCGAGCACAATTCAAGGGTATTGGGGGTATAAAACCTGAAGTTTATTGATTGGAAATTATTCCTTGAGCATTCCTCAAGAGGTGACTAAACTTTAATTCACAAAAAGTTAATAACAAGTACTGCTTTTTTTAATTTTTTCGAAAAAGCGGGCTTTTTTATTTTAAACAACGTGTTAATATCAAAAGCCCGGGGCACGGGTTAATGTTGACCGAATTGAAAAAAAATTGAAAATTTCGTTTTTCAGAAAACGAACAAATTAAGGAGTATCGGTCACCAAAAATCGACTACTGGGGCCGTTACCCTATGGACAATCAAGGTATATCAAAATATCACAAAGAATTAAAAGGGATTTAAAGGGGCTTTCAAAAGATATTTCGCAAATTTTTTAAATTTCATTACTTTCAAAATTAATTTTCACGATTTGGGTTATTTTATAAATATCCAAACAATTTTTAATTTAAAAAATTAGTCAAAGTAGAAACCGCGCACCAAAAAGAAGCGTTTCGTAGCCTATTAAGGGATTAATTAATTCGTTCAAATTTTCTTCTCCAATACTCCCTTCCCCTACTCATTATACTTTACCCTTTCGTCCCCTACTTTCCCTCCCATCACTTTACCCTTTTCTTGCCCACCCTTCGGGGACTTCTTCCTTCTCTACTTCACTTTCTTCTTACTTCCCCAGCTAACACTCCCCTTCCCCTACTTTCCTTCCAAGTTGTGACTTTTCCTTCCCTACTCACCCATACTGCCCTACTAGCCCTCTCTTTACTTCCCTCTCTACCCTTACTCACTACCCTCTTTCACTTTCAATCATTTCCCCTACTTCCCCTCAGTTCCCCTACTTCATCTCCACTCATTTTCCCTTACTTCCCCTCTCTTCTTTGACTTCTACTTCTTCATTTCCCCGAATTGAACCTACTTAGCCTCACCTCACGTCCCCTCACTTCTTCACCGCCAACTTTTCCTTACTTCTCTTCCCCTAACTTCATCTCACTTTCAGCACCTCCTCTACGCTCAATGTTTCTCACTTGCCCTCACTTCCCTCATTTCCCTCATTTCTTCTTACTTCCTTTATTTCATCTCCCCTAATTTCCTCTTTTGTTCCTCTACTTCCCTCCCCTAATTTTCCCTACCTTCCGGATTTCCTCTCTCTCATTGCCCCGCACATCACCTACTTAGCCTCCCTTTATTCCCCTTTACTTCCCCTCCTTCATTTACCCACACTTCACCTAATTAGCCTCCACTCACTTCCCTCCATTCCCCTTACTTCCGTTACTTACCCTCCCTCATTTCTGCGCTCCCTACCCAATTATCTGCTTCTCACGTCCCTTTCCCTACATTTCCGTGTTTTCCCATTACTTTTCCTACTTCCTCTTCCTTCATTTCTCCTCACTTCCCTTCCTTCCACTCCCTGATTTCCTCTCACTTCCCCTCTCTGATTTTCGCGCTCTTCACCTAATTAGCCTCCTTACACTTCCTTCTTTCCCCTCATTTTCCCCTACTTCCCCTACTTCCTCTCCCCTCATTTCTCTTAATTTCCTTACTTCTTCTCCCCAATTTTCCCTACTTCCCCTACTTCTCCTTCCTTAATTCACCTTCACTTCCCTTACTTCCCTGACTTTCCCTGACTCATTTCACAGCACTTCACCTATTTAGCCTCTCCTAATTTGCCCTAATTTTACCCAACTCTCCTACCCTCTTTTCCCCTCATTTCCCCTACTTCCTCTCTTCTCATTTCCCATTTCAAACTATAAGGGTTTCTGCCCAGGGATACGGAAATCTAAAAATGTAATTTATTGAATCAACTGATGTTCCCTATGAGTTCCATATTTGATAAACTAGCTGTGAATTCGATCTCAAGTGTTTCCACTTTATTTGTATATATATATATGGTGCTCATTTCACGAGCACTTTGCTTCCCGTTAGCAAATGTATTTGCTTCCTCATAGAAGAAACATTACTGATTTTTTAAATCATAGTCAAACTAAAGTTTTTATTTTAATCAACTTAAGAATGAAAATTTACAAAAAATGCTAAATTACAAAATAATACAAAAAAATTTTAAAATACAATGACAAATCAGAAAAATCAAATTTGGTATTTCAAATGATAATTTTTCGAGCTGGAAAAGGGAAGGGCGAAGTTCTGTCACACCTTATCCCTTTCCCATCCTTATGATTTTCTTACAAAAATTAAAAATAGTGTGCTATAAAAAACCGCCTTTTAAAACATTATGCATAACCATAGCTTCCTTAATCTTCAATAAAATGTATCAATATCATAGGTCAATCTATTCGTCTCGAATCAACACATCTTTTCTACTTTCACATCAACTTTAAATTATGAGAATGAGAAAATTTTCACAATAATAGTCGATTTTTAATATAATATAAATGACCATAAAAAACGATTTTTAAAATATTATGAAGTGCTAGACAATAAATATTTTCAAAAATATTTTGGCCAGTTTCAAGATATTAGCGATGAAAATAAGCCCTTCGAATTTCATCAATTTATCTGCAACCATTTTCAAGTTATCGTGTTTACAAAAAAGTGTGTCGCTATTACAAAGCTTCCTCTATGAGGAAGCAAAATGGTTAAAAATCTAAAGAAAAAAAAGGATATGAAATTTAAACAGATTATTTTTAACATTTCTTAGAGGGCTACTTAGCCCTAGAGACTTTTCAAAATAAATTACAAAATTTTTACTTCAATATCTTTTTTTAAATTGATTACATATTTCATTATCCGTCATCCTTGAATAAATCAACTATGCATGATTTCACTTTATCAAAGTTTTTATGCATCTGTTTTTATTCACATTATGATAATTTGTTAAAGTCGGTAAGTGCTGTGGTTGGAGGGGAAAGAACCGCAATAGGAAATAAATATCATTTTATAGGCAGTTAATTATCTCGTATATTATAGCATTCGGCTGACATGATGCCACACGAAGATCATGCACCTTATTATTATTACTGTTATTATTATTATTCTACCTTTACCAAATGAGTGTAACCTTTTTAAGTATTTAATGAGTTAATTGATTTCTGACGTGTTGAATTTTTAATTATACTTACATCTCTCCACTTATTACGCATACTTATCTATGAATATAAAATCCTATAGAGTTCAATGCTTAAGTATGAAAGATTTAAATGCGTTTTCTAGTAATCATACCACAAAGATTGCATTTATCGATGCCTACTAATTATAATTCCATGCTTGTTACACTTGTTTGCTACTTAAATATTTCTTTCGCATTTTTTTTGCAGGTCGATCCGGAGAAATCTGTAGCCACTGTAAAAGAAGGTAAGGAATGTTTATTACATAGCATAATAAATATAGAGTAACATATTCAGGGTGGCTACTGACAGCGAAAATTGGGAATTAGCCTGGAATTTTGAGCACCGGGAAAAAGCCGGACATTTTTTGTAAAACCGGGATCACAAAAACACGAATATCTCCTAGAATATCTCGATAAACCCTATTCTCTTCCTTTTTATCAGAAAATTACTCTTTTTCTTGTTTTTTTTTGCGTGAATAATAACTGGATTAATAGAAACCATTAAGAAAATACAACTATTTTTGGTTAAAGGCTTATTCTTTTTAATGAAAAAGTCTATATTATTATATTTTTAGTTCAGAATTCATCTTTTTTGGTCCAAAGATGAACTGTTTTGTTGAACATTCATCTTCATGGATAGAAAATTGGTCTTTTTTTCATTGGAAATCCATCTTTTTGTAGCAAAGACTTCTTTTTTGTTGAAAGTAAATTCTTCTTCATTGAAAAGTCTACTATCATATTTTTGGTTCAGAATTCATCTCTTTGGTCGAAAGATCATCTGTTTTCTTAAACATTCGTCTATATGGATAGAAAATTGATCTTTTTGTATTGAAAATCCAGCTTTTGGTAGAAATTAAAATCGTCTTTCCGGTTGAAAGTAAATTCTTTTTCATTGAAAACCCTACTATTATATTTTTGGTTCAGAATTTATCTCGTTTGGTTGAAAATTCAACTTTTTTGTTTGAAAATTTCATTTTGTTGTTAAAAAGTCATCTTTTTTGATCGAAAATCCAACTGGTTTGTTAAACATTCATTTCTTTGGATAGAAAATTCATCCTTTTTGATTGAAAATATATCTTTTGGTAGAAAAGTCATCTTTCTTAGTTGGAAATTCATCTTTTTGTATTGAAAATTTAACTGTCTTCTGAAAGATTTACCTTTTTGCCTTGAATATTCATTTTTTGTATAGAAAATTTGTTTCCGGATTGAAACTTAATCATTTGGTAGGAAAATCGTCCTTTTTGTTTCAAAGTGAATTCTTATGGATTGGAAATTCTACTATTATATTTTTGGTTCAAATTAATCTCTTTTGGTCGAAAGATCAACTGTTTTGTAAAATATTTATCTTTTTGGATAGAAAATTGGTCTTTTTGGTTTATTATTCATCTCTTTTATTTAAAAAATCTGCTATTTGGTTGAAAATTTAATGACTTATTTGAAACTTCATCTTTTTTTTAGAAAATCTGAAAGTATTGGTAAAAATTCATCTTTTTAGATTAAAATTCATCTTTCTAGGTTAAAAATTAATCTTTCTTAGTTAAAAATTCAACTGTTTTCTAGAAGGTTTGTCTTTTTGTTTTGAAAATTCCACTATTTGATTGAAAAAGCAACTGTTTTTGGTTAAAGTTTAATTTTTTGTATCATTTGGTTAAAGATTCATTTTCGCAGGTTGAAAATTGTACTATTAGGTTGAATATTTAACTTTTTTGTTAAAAGTTCTTCTCTTTTGCATGAAAATTTAACTACTTGGTTGTGAATTCATCTTTTTTTGTAGAAAATTAACTTTTTTGTTGAAAATTCACATTTTCGAACTTGAAAGTCTAACGTTTTATCAAAAATTTGACTTTTTAGATAGGGAAATCAACTCTTTTGTTGAACATTCGTCTTTTTGGGTTAAAAATACATCTTTGTTGATGGAAAATTTCACTAGTTTGTTGAAAATGCAATATATTCTTCTCGAAATCTTACATCCAGAAAAAATCTCTTAAACCAAAAAAAAAAAAAATGTTTTTTTGGATGGGCATGCAAATTTAGTTGAATAGAAAAATTTTTGTTGATGCAACAAATTATTTAGTTGACCTAAAAAAATTTGTGTGATGATTCAATCAAATACTCCATCTACATAAATATTCTATTAAAACAACAAAAAATATATAGTTGTGTCAACCAAATATTTGGTTGTGCATATGATAACCATATTCTAGGATTCAACCAATAAAACTTTTCTTAATTCGATCAAATCGTTTTCTGAGTGCAGGAGTGTGTTACCTGAATTAATTTTATTTATTAGTATTGAATAATTATTATAAACGTTTTTCAGTCAAACAGAAAAAATGTAATTTTTGACCGAAAAAACTGGGAAATCGACTATAATTTTTTGGATGTTCTGAGTGTCCGTCCTGCATATAAAAAAACTAATGAACAATCAGTGAATATTGAAAAAAGTAATATATTATAAATAATATATAAACTGGAAGAATAAGATAAAATTGAATCAAGTTTAAATAAAAATTAAATCTGAAAAGAAATCTAGGACGAAAAACGGATTAAGTTTCGAGACAAAGTTCAGCATTTGAAGTATAGTGTCTTAAATAATCAGGGCGTACTTGTTATTGTATGTATTACTACAGTAATTACATATCCTGTTATGCAATTTACTTCCTACATTTTCATGTAATCTGAAATTCCCGAGGCTGTCACTTTTCGAGGAATGTCCTACTTTTTGCGAAATTATTATAATAAAAGGAGAATTATTGCATTAAGAGTTACAGGATGCGATTTTGCAGACAAGAAAATGAAAATGAATTGAAATAGACACTAATTTTGTGAATATATTTAATTCAGTCCAGAAGTTTAATACTCGTCCTAAATTTAAAAAGTTTTAAATTAGAAGGCGAATTCATTCAACTTATTTCATTTTTTTGCCGGATTTAAATCTGTCATTTCTATTTGGCGACATTTGAACTCGAATTTCTTCCGATTTTAATGGATTTTAGTTCACATTTCTCAGACAAATTATTTTATGATAGATTGAGATTTGAGGGTAATTTGATAAAATGATGATAAATAAATAGGCTTTCAAATTTAAATGATTACGAATGAAAGTAAATAAATTACTTTTTTATAATCAATACTCCCTAGGTTTCTGTGTGATTATCTGATTACATTTCCAGTAAATAAATTGCTTCTGAAAGAAATTATTTACTAATAATAGCTTTTGGAAACTTGAATCAAGAATTGAAATTAATTTCAGGGGTCACAGTTCGTCCCTCTTTTTTACCTAATCCCCTTTATTTATCATTTGCCCCCTTAAATTTGCAAAATTCCCTAAAACACATAAAATCAAGATCCAAATTGAAACGTTTTAAATTCCTAATATCTCAAAAAATGGCATTTTCAACAAAATAGATATATTTTTAACCAAATAGTTGAATTTTCCACCAAAAAAAAGATTAATTATTTACGAAAAATGTGATAGTTGATATTTCGACCAAAAAATATTTTTATTTTAAATCACAAAACAGTTAAATTTAACCAAAAAAGACAAACTTTCTGCCAAATTGTTAAATTTCCAAACCAAAAAAACGATTTTTCTACAAAACAGTGTAATTTTTAAACAGATCATGCAAACAATTTTTTTAAGAAACTAGTTTAGTTTTAATTTTAAACTAAAAAGACGAATTTTCAACCAAAAATAATTATTAAAAAAATGGTTTAATTTTTTAAAAATATTTTCTTCCCGAATAAAATCATTTCTTGCCAAAAATATGAATTCCTAACGAAAAACGTGAAAATCGAGATTTTAACCAAAAATTAATAGAATTTTAAATACAAAACAGTTTAATTCAACCAAAAAGAAGGATTCTCAACAAAATACCTAAATATTTAATCAAAGAGATTAATTTTCAACAAAATGATAAATTTTTAACCAAAAAAATAAATGTCTTACAATGTAGTTGAATTTTTAACCAAGTAGTTGGATTTTCAACCAAAACAAATTTTTATTTTAAATTAAAACCAGTTGAATTCATCCAAAAATACTAGTTTTTAAAAAATAGTTAATCCTCAACCAAAAACGAATAATTTTCAACCAAACAGTTGCACTTGTAACCAGGAAAAAATAATTTTCTACAAAAATGTTGAATTTTCAAGGCAATATTATTAATTTTCATCAAAAAAGTTAATTTCATAGCAAAATAGTTGTATTTTCACCACAAAAATATGAATTTTTAAAAAGAACTTTGTTTTCAACGAAGTATTTAAATTTTCTATTAAATTGTTAAATTTTCAAGCCAAAAAGACAATTTTCGTACAAAACAGTTAAGTTTTCAACCCAGTCATGTAAGTTTTTAATTTAAATAACGAATTTTGAAGAAACTTGTTCTATTTTGAACCAAAGAGATAAATTTTCAACTAAGAAAGATTTTTCAGTCAAAAAAGAATTGAAACTTTAACCAAACTTTTGAAATTTCTGAAAAATAGTTGAATATTCATCAATACAATTGTTGAATTTTGTACCAAATTGTCAAAGTATCAAACCAAAAAGCCAAATTTTCTACAGAACAGTTTATTAATTTTTAACCCGAAAATATTAATAATAATATTATTATTTATCGAACACTTATCCTTTTGATAGAAATTGAATCTTCTTGGTTAAACATTAAACTATTTCGTTAAAAATTTATTTCATTTGGTTGAAAATTAATTTCTTTACTGAAAATTTAACTGTTCTATTTTTGGTTAAAAATTAATTTCTTCAGTAGAAAATTGAACAATTTTGTAGAATACTCGTTTTTGTTAAATTTATTTTTCTAACTGAAAATCTAAATATTTTCCATTTTTGGTTGGTTTTTTTTAGTTAAAAATTGATCTTTTTCTTAGTAGAAAGTTCAAAATTTTCTTTTTCCTTGGTAGAAAATTGATCAATTTGGTTAAAAATTAATTTTTTTAACTGATAATTCAATTATTTTGTTGAAAATTCAACTATTTTGTTAAAAATTTAAATATTATAATGAAAAATCGTCTTTTTTGGTAAAAAATTAATCTGTTTGGATAAAAAATGTATCTTTTTTAATAAAAATTCAACTATTCCAGTTAAAGATCCACTTTTTAAGTTGAAAATTGATCAGTTTAGTTGAAAATTAATTTTTCTAACTGATAATGTAACTATTCTATTTTTGGTTAAAAATCGATTTTTTTGTTGTTAAAAATTCTACTATTTGGTTGTAAATTTATGTATTTTGTTAAAAATTCGTCTTTTGGGAAAAAAATTATTCTTTGTATTTGAAATTTGATTTTTTTGGTAGAAAATTAATCTTGTTGGTACAAAATTATTATTATTTTTTTTAAGAATGTATTTTGTAGTTGAAAATTTAACTATTTTGCCTTGGATTAAAAAAAAACCTAAAATATTTAAAATTCTTTAAAATATTTATTCTTTAAAAATAATTCAAGAAAATTCAGAAATAGAAAAAATAAATATTGTAAGAAAAGTGCCTAAAGCGGACTTTTAATTTCAAAAAGTTAAAACAGTGACTTAATCTTAAGCAAGTCATTCAAAAAAAAAAAAAAATCCCCCGACTTGCATTTTTTTCTTCAAAATTCCTGAATTTTCCAACTTTCCCTGAGTTGCGGCCACCCTGAAAAAGCACAGAAAAAGCTACAGAAAAATGCGACTTAAAAAGAAACTTTGTATATTTCTTGGAATTAAAAAATAGATATCACCAGAAAAATGGATACATTGCTAAAAACGGAAAACTTATCAATTCGCGTTACACACTTGCGGACGTAAATAACACTAAAAGCAAAGCAGCACAATTAAAGTCTTTAAAAAAAGAAAAAAAAAAAGAAAAAAAGAGAGTCTTTCGTGGCGCATGCAGGAGATTTTCGAAAAAGTGCTTGCTATTTTTTCACTCGTGCTAGAATCCAGAGGACGAAACTTTCGAGAAGAGTAAGAACCAAGCTCCAAGTAATACAAACCTGTGGCATTATTTGCCGACTCAGGAATTCGTTGAGGGAGCCTTTTAATCTCTCGAACATTGATTGGTCCGTTGGTGCTTTCAGGTGGACCTCGTCCTTCTGTACAAAGTCACCTGTGTTCAAAAAAATCGATTAATATTTCAATAATAAAAAAATTAAAAAATTAAAATCTATCAAGAACACACTAATATATTTCAAATCCCCTCAAATCTTTTGAAAAACCTTGAAATTTTGCGTGTCTCTTGAAAGTTGCTGTCTACTAAAATCCTAGAAAAAAATCTACTAAGAATATCCTAATATATTTGAAATCCTGTAAAAGCTTTTGAAAGGCATTTACAATTTTTTAAAAATTTGAAACCAAAAAGATTAATTTTTAACTAAAATTATTAATTTTTAACTAGAATCATTACATTTTTAACCAAAAAGATTAATTTATACAAGAAAACGAACTTTTAATTAAAAAAGATAATTTTTTAACCAAAAATTGAATAGTTGAATTTTTATTATAAAAAATTAATGTTGAGCGAAAGGGATGAATGTTCGACTAATAAAATGATGGAATATTCAACTGGAATAATTTTATTTTGAAAAAACGAAACCTTTTCTATGAAAAAATACGATTTTCTCAACATAACACATAAATTTTTAACAAAATAGTTGAATTTTCAGTGAAAAAATCTAATTTTCCATACAAAAAAAAAAAATTTTCAACCAAAATGATAAATTCTGAACTAAAATTATGAATTTTCAACTAAAATAGATGAATCATAAACCAAAAGGATGAATTTAAAAAAAAGATTAAATTTCAACCGAATACTTTTATTTTCAACCAAAAAGATGAATTTTAAAACAAGAAGATTAATTTTCAAACAACAAATTTATTTTTTATCAGAAAATACGAATTTTCAATAAAATACATGATCTTTCAACCAAATAGTAGAATTTTCAACTTAAAAAGATCAATTTTCAACCAGAAATGGAAAAAATAAATTTTCAGTAAAAATTAATCTTCAACAAAAAAAAAATTCAATTTAAAAAAACGAATTTTTGCCGCAATAGCTAAATGAAAACAAAAAAAAATTCAAAGAAAAAAAATTAATTCTGAATCAACAAGATTAATTTTCTAACAAAGAGTTCAATTTTCATATACGAAGAATAAATTTTTCCCAAAAACACGAATTTTCAACAAAATATAAAAATTTACAACCAAATGGTAAAAAAAAAATCGATTTTCAACCAAAAATGGAATAGTTACATTTTCAGTTGGCAAAATTAATTTTCAACCCAACTGATGAATTTTTTACTAAAATGATGAATCTTTAACTGTGATATTTAGATTTTCAACCAAAAAAGACGATTTTTCTTCATAATATTTAAATTTTCAATAAAACAGTTAAATTTTCAACAAAATAGTTTAATTTTCCACACAAAAAAATCAATTTTTGACCAGGAGTGGAATAGCTAAATTTCCGCTTAAAAAAAAATTCTCAACCAAATTGATTCATTTTTATCTAAAAAGATCAATTTTTAACAAAAGAATGAAATAGTTAAATTATCAGTTGAAAAAATTAATTTTCAACCAAACCGATTAATTTTCAACTAAAACAATGAATCTTCAACTGGAATAGTTGAGTTTTTATGCAAAAAAATTAATTTTTTGCCAGAAAAGGCGATTCTTCATTATGATATTACAATTTTTAACAAAACAGTTGAATTTTCAACAAAATATTTGAATTTTCTACTAAAAAAGTTGAATTTTCAACTAGAAATGGAATAATTACATTTTCAGCAAAAAATTAATCTACAACGAAAAAAATGTAATTTAAAAAACAAATTTTTGACAAAATATTTAAATTTGCAACAACAAAAAAAAGATTTTCAAAACAAAAAAATGAATTCCAAACCATCAAGATTAATTTTCTACCAAAAAGATTAATTTTTAAATACCAAGTTTAATTTTTTTTCGAAAAGACAAATTTTTAACAAAATACATAAATTTACAACCAAATAGCAGAATTTTCAACGAAAAAATCAAGTTTCAACCAAATATGGAATAGTTACATTTTCAGTTTGAAAAACCAATTTTCAACCAAACTGATGAATTTTCAACCAAAAATGAATTTTTTACCAAAAAAGACAATTTTTTATTATAATACTTGATTTTTTAACAAAATAGTTGAATTTTCCACTAAAAAAGATCAATTTTCAACCAGAAATGGAATACTTGAATTTCCGTTTGAAAAAAAATTTCAACCGAATTGATGAATTTTCAACTAAAAAGATCAATGTTCAACAAAAAAATGAAATAGTTAAATTATCAGATAAAAAAATGAAATTTCAACCAAATTGATCAATTTTCTACAAAAATAATGGATCTTTAACTATAATAGTTAAATTTTTATCCAAAAAGATTAATTATTTATCAAAAAAAAATTGAATTTTTTACCTAAAGAGACGATTTTTCATACTTAAATTTTCGCTTAAAAAAAAAAATTTTTCAACCAAATTGATGAATTTTTTAACTAAAAAGATCAATTTTTGAAAAAAATTGAATAGTTAAATTATCAGATAAAAAAATTAATTTTCAACCCAATTGATCAATTTTCTACTAAAATAATGGATCTTCAGCTAGAATAGTTTCTTCAGCTAGAATAGTTGAATTTTTATCCAAAAAGATTAATTATTTATCCAAAAAGATTAATTTTTTACCAAAAAAAGACGACTTTTCATACTTAAATTTCTGCAAAAAAAAAAATTTCAACCAAATTGATGAATTTTTAACTAAAAAGATCAAATTTCAACTAAAAAATGTAATTGGTAAATTATCAGTTAAAAAATTAATTTTTAACCAAACTGATCAATTTCCAACTAAAATAATGGATCTTTAACTAGAATAGTTGAATTCTTATCCAAAAAGATTAATTATTTATCCAAAAATAAATAATTTTTTTACCAAATAGACGATTTTTCATTATAATATTAATTTTCTAACAAAACAGTTGAATTTTCAAGGAAATATAGTTAAATTTTCCACTAAAAAGATCAATTTTCAGCCAGAAATGGAATACTTAAATTTCCGTTAAAAAAAAATTTGAACCCAATTGATGAATTGTCAACTAAAAAGATCAATTTTCAACAAAAAAATAAAATACTTAAATTATCAGTTAAAAAAATTAATTTTCAACCAAACT
>JAUELO010000276.1:2110041-2121600 GCA_032357855.1 Amphibolips quercusostensackenii | reverse complement strand
TCTAGTAATTTTGTCTTATACTGCGAAACTCTTATCTGCAAAACAAGTTTAATCTTGAATAATTTTTTTTAAACATGATTTGAACAAGATACAAATCACGAAGGAAAAGAGATACAAATATTTACAGTACTCTTGAATCTAAATTATTTAGCCGCTGCTTTAAACCTATAACTTAATAGGCTTTAATATGCTTCAATAGGCCTTTCACAAAAAAATGTGACTGTCTTACAGAATTTTTTGTTTAAATTATGAAAACCGATTCGATGTGAAGGCATCATGGAGCTGGAAAATCTGCTTGACAATGAATTTGTACAATGTACATTCTGATTATCTTCGAAATTTATGTTTTCTAAAGACGGTGTTTTTTCCTCTAGCAATGAATTGCTGCACTAATAATCCGGGAGCCCATTGCAAAATTTTAGTTCAATCTCTTTCATGGCTAATTTTTATTGAAAATGATGGTAAATATATTGTAGAATACTAATCGATTGTCAGACAAAACCGCACCCCCTGCGTTATATGTTATAACAAATTGTTAACAAATACAAGTGTTTGCCACGCTTCACCCATCACTTTTATGAAAAAATCTCGCTCCGACTGATAGGGTGCAATTTAATAGATTTTTTGTTACCCGGCTGCCGCCCTTCATCCCCTGCTTTAAGGGTGGCTGCTAGCGTCCAATATGACGTCCATGACATAAGATGTGGAGCTGTCTCAAATAAAAATACAATTCTTTATTTATTTTGTCTTTTGTCAGTGAGTGAAGTATTAATCTGCTGGTATCAATAGACCGCTTATATGATTTTTTTCCGTGTAGCAGTACTGAATTAGTAGTACACATTGTTCGATTTAACACTGCCTTATTATATAGGAAAAGTTAATATTTATTATAGATTATAATCTCTACATAAATGTATTCACCATTCGAAAGTATATTAATAGTTATTTTATGTCGTTTCGTTCATCTCAACATTGTTTTTCCTTTATTAAGTGAGTCATCACATAAAAATATTAACGTTGGTTGACTGTTTCTATATACCGGTAAAACACTAGAAAACTATTCCATAATTATCGTAATTGTCTGAAACTTAGCACCAATGATTTTTCAATTTATAGAAACAAAATTTTCATAAATTTATAAGAAAACGGAATATCCATGCCATAAGGTGTGAAACTGTCTCAAATAAAAATACAACTCTTTATTTAAATTATATTTTGTCAATGAGTGAAGTACTACTCTGCTGGTATCAATAGACCGCTTATATTATTCTTTTTGACGTTTAGTAGTACTAAATTAGTGATACACATTGTGCTATTTAAGACTGCCTCATTATACAGGAAAAGTTAATATTTATTATAGATAATAATTTCTACATAAATGTATTCGCCATTCGAAAATATATAAATAGTTATGTCATGTCGTCTCGTTCATCTCAACATTGTTTTTCCCTTCATTACATGATTCGTCATATAAAAATATTAACGTTGCTTGACTGTTTTTATATACCGGCAGAAAGCTAGAAAACCATTTCATAAAACTTAGACAAAATTTTTCGTTCCTCGGTATTATTTGATGATTCGTCAGTTACACAACATATTTTATAAAATGTTATACATAATACCTTTATCTGAAATGTTAAAAATTTCTTCCAACAAGCTTATACATGACTACAGCCTTCACTTCGTGAGGTTCCATAAAAAATGAATACGGTTTTTTTTTAGCGGACAATGTTAAAGGGTAAATTTTGACTGGAATAAGGCGGAAAAGTGTAGTTTGTTGCCAGCTTGTCAACAAGCTCCACATAAGAAATTATAAAAAATATGCCAAATTTACACCTTCTCTGAGTAACATGAACTAAATGGTTAAAATCAAAGATCAATACGATCTATTCACTTTACTGGTTATTGGTCAAACAATTTTTCCTTCTTAAAATATAAATTGTGACTTGAATAGCGTAGAAAAGAGTAGTTTTTTGCAAAATTTTCAACAAACAACTTTTGCTCGACAAAACAAACAAAATGTTCACTTTTTCTAAATAACATGAACTAATTAGTTAATCCTGACACCTCTTTAGAATATTCTAGTATTTTCCACAAGATTCTAGATTCTTTAAGAATAATGTAGAATATTCTATTCCACAATCTTTCAACACATTCAAGAATATTACAGAATGTTCTATAAAATTCGTGAACATTTCAATATAATTTTATCGAATATTTTAGAGAATTTAAGAGAATTTTAGAAAATTTGTTCTCTAAATTAAAATATATTTCTGAATATTGTAGATTCCACAATGTCCATTAAGAGCACCCAGGCGAATTCGGGTACAAACAGCTAATAGTTTCCAACGTTTCCAATAACTTTTAGCACGAACATGAACTACTAGCGTGGAATGTCAATAACTCTCGCTAACAGAAATCTATTATTAACTTCTATCTTAGTAATGCCTTTTTGACATTTTCGTTAAAGGTGTCATGGAAATCATGTAAATTTTTGAAAAATATCAATATAATCATAAATTTCTGAGAGTATAGTGTATAGTCTATAGGGTCGATGGGGGTAAGTGTGATACGAAAATACAAAGTTATACTTTGATTAATGATATTTCAAACATTTGAGACAGTACTTTTTTCAAATTTTACCAAACTCATCTTTGGACTTTCTACACTTAATCGTCTCATTCTTTAATCAACAAAAATCTGCGTGAAGAAATGTTTTTAATTTTCTTTTCTAGTGTGTCAACGATTTTAGATTTTCCATTTTGACGGAGAAGTGTAACAAGTATGAAAAAAAACACTAAAGTAGTGTGTGTTTGCTTTAAATTTTTTATCATATATAAGAATATTAATAAAAAATAAAATGTTTAAATTTATTACAAAGATTCAATAATATTTAAAAACTTACCTATTTTAAAATGTATGATTTCCAAATTGATTTAACAATTATTTGTCCGTGTAAATGTATATATTATATAGTTATTTATCAGTTATTATTATGCACTTACATTCTTATTGCAAAATTTTTAACCAAGAATGAAACAATTTTCAAAAAAATAGTGAAAATTTCAACCAAAGAGAAGAATCTTCAAATAAAAAGATTAATTTTTTATAAAGTAATTCAACTTTGAATTAAGTAGTTGAATTTTTGACCTAGAAAGATGACTGTTACATAATAGTTGCATTTTTAATTAAATAATTCAATTTTCAACCAAATAGTTGAATTTTAAGCAAAAAAAGGTAAATTATCAAACAAGTAGTTAAATTTTGAACTAAAAATGGTAAATTTTCTACAAAAAAATGAAATAGTAAAATTTACAGTAAAAAATTGATTTTCATCCTAAAATAAAACAATTTTTTAACGAAATAGATTAATTTTTCACAAAGTAGTTCAACTTTCAACCAATTGGTTGAATTTTTTACCCAAAAAGATGACTCTATAACAAAACAGTTGAATTTTCAAGTAAATAATTAAAATTTCAATCAAATAGTTGAATTAAAAAAAAAGGTTCATTTTCAACCAAAAATTGAATAGTTAAATTTGTAGTTTAAAAAAAAATAATTTTTAACTGAAGAGATGAATATTCAACCAAAAAGATAAATTCATAAGAATGTAGTTCAACCTTTAACCAAGTAGTTGAATTTCTGACCAAAAAAGATGTAATAAAATAGATGTAACAAAATAGTTGCACTTCCCACTAAATAATTGAATTTCCAACCAAATAGTTTAATTAAATACAAAGAAAGGTAAATTTTTAATCAAAAATGAAATAGTTACATTTTTGTGAGAAAAACTAATTTTCGACCAAGAATGAAACGAATTTTCAACAAAGCAGTTAAATTTTTAAAGAAAGAAATGAATCTTCAAACAAAAAGATTAATTTTTAATAAAGTAGTTCCACTTCCAACTAAGTAATTAAATTTTCGACCAAAAAAGATTATTTTGTAACAGAATAGTCGCATTTTCAAATAAATAATTAAATTTTCAATCAAGCCCCTATTTGAATTATAAACAAAAATATAAATTTTCAAACAAAGGTGGAATATATAAATTTTCAGCAAGAAAAAAATAATTTGCAATCAAAAATAAAACGAATTTTCAATAAAACTGTTAAATTTTCAACCAAGGAAATGAAACTTCAACCAAAAAGATTAATTTTAACAAAGTAGTTCAACTTTCAATTATTCAGTAGAATTTCTGACCAAAAAAGATTATTTTTTAACAGAATAGTTGTATTTTCAACTAAATAATTAAATTTTCAACCAAGTCCCCATTTGAATTTTAAACAAAAAAATATAAATTTTCAAACAAAAATTGAATATTTAAATTTTCATCCAAAAAAATAATAATTTTCAATCAAAAATGAAACGAATTTTTAATAAAACAGTTAAATTTTTAACCAAGGAGATGAATCTTCAACCAAAAAGATTAATTTTTAACAAAGTAGTTCAACTTTCAACTAAGCAGTTGAATTTCTCACCAAAAAAGATTATTTTTTAACAGAATAGTTGGGTTTTCAACTGAATAATTAATTTTTTAACCAAATAGTTAAATTTTAAACAAAAAAGGTACATTTTCCGCAAAAAATGAAACGAACTTTCGACAAAACAGATAAATTTTCAACCAAAAAGAATTATTTTTAAGAAAGTAGTTCAACTTTCAACGATTTATATTTCCATTTATATTTTATACAATATATATATATATATATATATATATATATATATATATATATGTATAATTACTTATTTATACTATGTCACCAATTGGAACCATAAAAAACGTAGACTTTGTGTAATTTTTTTAGCAAAATCGAATGGTGCTATTGTTGTTTTGAATCTCACGGTTTAAAACAAATTGTTTGAACGAAAATTGTTCAAATGATTTGAAAATAATAATTTTTTTTTTTTGAAGAATCATCCATTAGATTTTGCGCTTTCAGCTTTTTAGTAGTTTTATGACAAATAATTTTTTTCATGGTGCTCAAAAATTGAAAAGTCTTAATGAAAAATCCAATCTTATTTTATATTAAGGATTTTATGACAGTAATTTTTTTACTTTGGAGATTCTTATTTGTCCCGTAACATGTTTCGGGTGTTTTACATATTTTATGCTGAAACAAACAAAATTTTAAGTGATTCTCATATTAAATCAAGCAATCGATTTCTAGATTGTCTATTTTTAACAATATTGTTGATTTTTTGCAGTGTAATTTTTAAAGTTCTAATAACTGAATGATCGGCAACTTTTCATTAGATTAGTGACCACCAAGATTCTAAAAAAACAGAGAATCTTAAAAAAAAGTTGAAATCTATTGATGTGCAGAAATGTGGAACAGGAACAAGAATTGTTGTCAGGTTGCATTCCCTCTAGACATACATCATCCTATAAAATGTGGTCCCTACATGCTCTCAACATGTAGTAAAGTAGATACAATCCAAGATTAAAGATAATATAATACATCACTATAACGATGATCCTCGATCTCTAAATTTCTAATACATCCCAGTTTGGAGATCAAGCATCAATGATTGTCCATTTTCGCCATCAGCAGCTTCTGCATTCATCATATAATCATCAGTCCTTCCTCTTTCCATTAGACTGTAAATCCGGAGGCTGAAAATCTCTCAGCTATTTGAATATCTCGATCTTGGTGCAGAGGAGAGCGAATAGCATTCTCTGTATCTTTATAAGAGCGACGCAACATAGATATATACATATATGTTGTATCTACTCTCGCGTCTCACAATATATAGTTAAGTTTGCATTCTTGAGTGACTGAGAGATGGCTGGAGGAGAGAAATAATCTGAAGAAATAGGAAGAGAAAAAGAGAGAGGCTAGAAATGTGCGAAAAGGATAGGGATACCGAAGGATAGAAATATATAAGGTTGGAATTATGTATAAGGATAGTTATTTAAGACTACAAATAGTTATAGGAATTTAAATCTTAGAGTGTAGATGATTACTATGCAATGACCCTAGAAGATTATTTTTTATGCTTGTCACAAATTATTTTCGTAAATTGTGTTACCAATATAATGGTCACCAATTACTTTTGAAAAATGTGGTACCAGGCAATATCATTGGAATATTGTAAGATGCCTTGCAATAATTATACCTTGTACCTTCATTGGCAGTGCAAAAAAAAACAAAATGTATTCTTTACAGCGATTTCAGAGTAATCTTTACTTGCAACAAAAAATACCTTCCCGTGGTAAGATATACCCATCACGTTAAAAATGGTCACCATGTCAATTCTACTGAATCTTGTTTTGTTTCGATGCAAAAAATTCAACTTTATCTTCTTGAAAATTACCTGCAAAAAAATTCACTTCTGTTTTTTCTGTGCGCACAAGATTCTGAAGATATTTGTTGGTACCAAAATGTTACGAAAATATTCATTGGTACCACAAAGTTTTAAAGATATTGACTGATAACGCAAGTATTCACAAATATTGATTGATACCACAAGCTTCTAGTACCACAAGATTTCAATAATATTCATTAATATAACAAATTTACAAAGATATTGACTGGTACCACGGTTTCCAAAAAAATATAAATTGGTACTCCTATTTTTTAAAAGTATTCATTGTTATCACAAGGCTCTGCATTGATAATCAAAATAATAAATGATAAAGAAAAATGTGGTACAGGTAATATCATTAGAACATTGTGTGGCACCTTTTGGTAGTATTCATTGGTAGTACAAGGTTCTAAAGATATTGACTAGTACAACAAAGTTACGAAAATATTGATTGTTACTACAAAGTTTTGAAGATACTGACTGATAACACAAGTTTTAAAAAATATTGATTGGTAACACAAGCTTCGAGTGCCACAATTTTTCAATAATATTCATTAGCATCTCGAAGTAACAAAGATATTCACTGCTACCACAAGTTTCAAGAAATATTCTTAAATACCACAAAGTTCTAAATATATTTACTGGTACCACAAGTTTCCAAAAATATTTACTGGCATCACAAGGTTCTGCATTTGTGTGATATCTCGTGATAATATTCATTGGTAGGACAAGGTTTCAAAGATATTGCCTGGTACCACAAAATTACGAAAATATACATTGGTATCACAAAGTTTTAAAGATATTGACTGATAACACAAGTTTCCAAAAATATTAATTGGTACCACAAGCTTCTAGTGCCACAAGTGCTCAATAATATTTAATAGTACTACAAAGTTACAAAGATATTGACTGGTACCACAAGTTTACCAAAAATATTAATTGGTATCACCATTGGTACTCCTAGTTTTTAAAAATATTCTTTGGTATTACAAGGTTCCGCACTGGTACCCCTAGTTTCCCAAAATATTTATTAATGACAGATAGTACTCAAGATGCACACTGACAAAACAAGGTAACAAAATATACATTGGTAAAAAAAATGCGGTGCCAGGCAATATTGCTGGAACATTGTGTGGTCCTGTAAAGTCGTTCCATATCTTATGATATTCTAAGAAAATCTTTACAACCGCATACAAATTTGGTCAAATCCCTTAAAACCACTTAAATCCTTGGAAATTTCTTGAAATTTTTATAGTCTTTTAGTCTTTGAATCACTTAAAACCCCCTAAAGTAGTTCCAATCCTTTGAAATGCCTTTAAAACTATTTAAATCAATTAAAAATTCCATAATATATTTTAAATCCTTTAAAACGTTTTAAACTTCCTTGAAACTTTTTAAAGCTATTCAAAATGCCTAGGAATCTTTTTAAATGCCATAAAATATTTTAATTTCTCTGAAATCCTATGAAATTACTGAAACCAATTAAAAATTCCTTGGAGTCTTTTAAAATATCCTGATATATTTCAAATCCTTCAAAACCTTTTTAAATCCCTTACAATTTTTTTAAGTACTTGAAAATTCCTTGAAATTTTGATAAATACCCTAAAATATTTAAAATCATTAGAAATTCCTTGCCATTTTTTAAAGCTCTTAAAAACTTCTTGGAATTTCAAAAGCACCATAGATTTTAAAAAATTCTTTGAGATAAATAAATAAATCTTATACTATAATAATAAATCTCATAATAAATAAATCCTATAAATAAATATAATATAATTCCTATAATCCTTTAAATTCTTTTCAATCTTAGGTAATACCTTAAAATATTTAAAATCCTACGATATCCTTCAATTCTTGTGAATAAATTCTTTGAAATCCATTAAAATATTATGAAATCCCGTAAAATTATATGAAATCTGACGATATCTCCTAAAATCCTGGAAAATGTATTCAAATACAAAGTCGTTCCATAAGTATCCTAAAATGCTTTGGAATACCTTCTTAAAAAAAGTGACTAAACTGATCTTTTCTTTTTAAAAAGTAACTATAGTGACTTTATCTGGAAGGAGTTCTTGTATCATTAAATATTCTTGTTACCAGTGAATATAGTTTGTACCATGAGAAATCATTTAAGCATAACTAAATAAAATTTATCAGCAATTAGTTTTGGTAACCTCTAATGCCAAAAGAAATTTAATTTGGTAGAAGTTCTTGGAATGAAATAATTAAACATTTGTAGGTTAAAGAGATGTGGAAGAATAAAGCCAAATAGAGATCGAAACATCTTTGGTATCTTTGTACCTTGTGGTTCTATCAAGCAATATTGGACCCATAGAACATTTCATGAATAAATTCAAATACAAATCTTCTGGCACCAGTAAGTTTCCGTTGGTGCCATGATGTATTCTTTAAACAGATACGAAATAAAATGTATCAGTAATTATTTCTGGTATCCTGTTGTGCCATAAGAAATTTAATTTGCGAGAAATTTCTTGGAATAAAATAATGAGAAATTCCTAGCTTAAGAGATGTGGTAGAATAGAGCCAAATAGAGATAGAGACATAGAAGGATAGAAAGAGAACTACGTTGAAGCACAGCCAGGGGAAGGGGGTGGGGCTCAGGGGCTAGAAATATTTGTGTGCGAGAAGTGGATCCGTTGCGAAAGAAGGGAACAGGTACACTCAGCCTGTAACCACATAGGTACCTACATGCTATCCGACAGGGCCGAGAAGGTGAATCGCGAGAAGCTAAGAGAGAAAGAGAAAGGACCAGAGAACTACCTGGTGGGGCACTTCTCTGATAATCTCTCGATCCTGCTCTCCCTTCACCCAATGGCGATGAAAGAGCAGCCGAGATGCCACGGACACAGTCTCAAGAGCTGACTCGCGCGATTCATCCGCTTTAGCGAAACTCTCCCTGGATGAGAGTCCAGGTCAAAGACTTGACTTCCTGGTGTTTCCCGGAAAATGAAATAGGATTGAGGAATATGTGTTGTTTTTTTACTCCTGGTGTCTCAGAAGAGGAGTTTGTTCTTTTGTGCTGCGCTGGAATTCGAGGAATCCGGTACGGAAATGTCTACTGGTTCTTGGTGGTTCTTGGTGACCTTTTTGCAATTTTAGATGGAAGAATGAGAGAGAATGTGTAGTTATTACTGAAGTAAGAAGGTGGGAGAATCTTTAGGTGATTGAACTTTGGATATGTTTTGTCTTTAATTAAATTATTTCTCCTTTGGCTTGTTATTTAGGATCAAATTTATTGTAGCGAATCAGGATTGATATACCAAATTCATACATTGGTACTAATACCAGGAGTTATTTAGTACCAGAATAAGAGACAAAGTCTGTTTAAATATTGGTATAACGATGTACTATTGTATTTTACTGGAACCACAATTGTTTGGTGGAAGTTAGCATTTCACCTGACTGGTACCACTGTCTTTCTGTATTACAAATTGCTATTGCATGTTCTAGCATCACATGATATACTAAGTTCATTTACCGGTACGAAAAGATGCCATTTATATATGTATCCCACAATATTAAAATTAATTGATTGATAACAGAAAGTTCCAAATATGTTTATTGGTATCCCCAATTTATTTGGTACCAAAAGTCCAAGAAGATTTATTCGTTTCTGAATATTTGCATACCCACGAGAGATTAAAGGTCCTAACTGACATTTCAAGATACTAAATCATGGTATCAATATATAATATACCAAATAAATCAGTATAATATATACTGATATATATATATATATATATATAATATACCAGTGAATAGATTTGGTATTATGATGTAGTAATAATTAAACTTGATATAACTTCGTTAACTGTTAACTTGTGTTACAAATAAATGTTATTTTTTCTATTGACAACTTAAATTGTGGTACTAATAACAGACAACTGATAAAACCAAAAAATAACTTTAACCTTTTGTAGTAAAAATTTTAAATTGTGATACCAATATGTTGGTTGCGTTCATATCTCATGGTATCGAAACCACTTGTGGTTTTGCAGTCTTTTGGTTACAATAAAAACCTTATATGCATTATGGTAATAATAATTGAATTTGGTATATTGCAGTACCAAAGAAATTTTTTTACCAATAATGGATGTCCAGTAAATTTCTTCGTGTAATGTGATATCGTGAGAAGGATTTAAATTAGTAGCTACAAAGAGATAACAATTTAAACTGTATGTACCAATAAACAACCATCGAACTTTGTGGTACCAATTAATGATGATACCAGTTAAGTTCAATCGTAAATTGGGTACTAAAAACTAGTACATCGTGGTACCAATATTGAAGAGACCTTGTGTAAATTGGTACCACTAATAAACCTTTTCAACACAAGATAAACTTTTTTTTCTTGGCTGCGAGAGTTTCTTTTTTGTTCTAAATTGTTCTCTGAGTTGTTTGCACAGCTTTTATCTTCAATTTCAAGTTTTCGTCCAGGTTTAAATTGCAGTCGTGATTATTGTTGTTCGAGGAACTAAAAGTCAGTGATTTCTTTCAGGCTTACCTACAGGCAATTCGTAGCAACAAGGGCGATCTGAGAATTGCTCTGGCAGAATCGTCCAAGCAGCTGGCTCCACAAACTGGCCCTAGAGTTGTGCAGCACACGACGAGGTCGAACAAGGTCGTCGACACTGAGAAAACGCTAGAGCGAAGTGAGCTCAAGGCAAACGGACAGATCGTCACCGAAAAGAAGAAAACAATCGAGCACGAGGAGGTAAATACAAGTACCATCTTCTTGTTTTGAAAAAGAAATTTTTAAAGATTTTTATTCATCGATTCACAAAGATACTATCCCATATTCACTTTTCTCCAACTTCATTCATGAAACAAGATTCATTCATTTCTTCCATCGTTGACCCCTGCATCCATTATGTATCTTCTTTTCACTCTCGTGCATCTATTTTTATAAAATAATTTTTGTTGTATTATTAAATTATTTTCAGCCACTTTTTACCAACAAAAATAGCTATAATTAATGCATATTTAGGATAGTATTGTTTTTCTTGGAAAAAAGTAGTATCTGGTATCACAAGATGTGGAGGGTATTCGGCTTACAATAAATGTGACCAAAAATATTCATCGGAACCTTGTGGTAGGAAAATATATATGGTAACAGTGAATGTAAATGGTATTTTGTGGTAGCAATAAATATTTTTAGGGTCTTGCAGTACTAGATTGTACCTTTCGTACCTTGTGGAGACAGTTCATATTTCTGGAAATATGTGGTACCAG
>JAUELO010000276.1:2089138-2103472 GCA_032357855.1 Amphibolips quercusostensackenii | reverse complement strand
CCTCACTTTCTCTACTACCCATATCCTGATATCTTCTCACTTTCCATACTTCTTATCCCCTCTTCTTTTCTTGGAAAATTTTTAGGGTGGGGAAGTAGCTGAAGTGAGTGAATATGAGGGAAGGGAAGTGAGGCGAAGTAGTTGAAGTAAGAGAAATAAGGGTGGTTGGTTGGGGGAAGAGGGGAAATTAGGGTGGGTAAGTAGTTGAAGTAAAGGAATGTGAGGGAAGGGAAAGTAGGGTAATTGAGGATAGAGGAAGGTTTTTGAATTTTCCCTCACTTCACCTACTTCCCTACCTTAATTTCCCCCCACTTCCCCTATTTTCTCTCCCTTAATTTTCCCTCACTTCACCTTCCCTACCCTAAAAATGTTACGAAAAAAAACGTTATAAAGCAAAATTAAAATTCCCTTATTTCCCTTCACCTACTTTCCCTACCCTCAATTCCCCTACTTCCCTCCCCTTTCTTCCCCAACCTAAAAATGTTACAAAGCGTAATTAAAATCTCCTAATTTTCCTCACTTTACCTTCTCTCAATTCCCATACTTTCCCATCCCTCATTTCCCTTCACTCCCACACATTTTCCCCTCTCCTTTCCCATTTCACCTACTTCTCCACTCTAAAAATGTTACAAAGCAAAATTAAAATCCCCTTATTTCCCTTACTTCGCCTGCTCCCCCTACCTCCCTCCTCTTCATACCCCACCATGAAAATGTTACGAAGCAAAATTACTACTCCCCCTACCTACTTCTCACCTACTTCTCTACCTACGCCCCCTACCATCAATTCACCTACTTCCCTCGTCTTTCTTCCCCACCATAAAAATTTTTTTAAAAAAATGTTACGAAGCAAAAGTAAAATACCCTTCTTTCCATTAATCACCTACTTCACCTACCCTCAATTCACCTACTTTCCCTCCCCTCATTTTCCCTCACTTCATCTAATTCATTTACTTTCCCACCCTAATTTCTCCTCACTTCCCTTACTTCACTTACTTTCAATTCTACTACTTTCCCTCACTTCACCTACTTCTGCGCCCTAATTTCCTCTCACCTCCCCTAATTCCCCTCTCTTCATTTCCACTCATTTCTCCTCCCTTCATTTCCACTCATTTGCCCTTACATGACCTACTTCCCCTCACTTGCCATTGTCATTAAGGTGACTAAAGCGTTTTTGCACTTCACTTTTCTTTATTATTTATCACTTTTGGATAGTTTTTAAACGTGTTAAATATTTAAAGAAAATGAAGTATTGAGCCCTTTTTCAAATAAGTAAAGTTCAATTGTTTGTATTGTATATTATAAATTCTTGTTCAGGAAGTTTTATTACATAGTAAAAACTGAGTAAAAAAGTGCTATGCAATAGTTGCATAAATTGAAAACTGTAAGTTTTATAAATATTTTATTATAAGAGAAAATGGGTTTTTGTCATTTAAGTTATCCAAGAGTTTTTACACACAACTTTTCTTTATTGTTCATTACTTTTCGATAGATTTAAACGTTTTAAATATTTAATAAAACAAAAGTATTCAGACTTTTTTGAAATGAGTAAAACTCAAATCTAAATTTACAGAAAATATATGTTTATTTAATAAAAAAATACATTTTTTCTTTTTCTTTTATATTTATGTCTCGACAAGATTATATTTTTGCCTCTGTACTACTCATAAATCATCAGAAAGATGCTTTAGGTTAAGAAGCAATGAATTGAATCACTTTTAGGTTGAAGATGGTTGAGGCTCACCATGCCTAGTGATCAACCTCTCGACTTAAACTTAAATTTCTTTTGTGATAAAAGATTTAGTAAATAAAAGAAAGTTGATCCTCGCTTGGCAAATAACTCAAATAACCCAGCATGCAAAAATTTGGTGGATTTGATACACTGGTGAATTGGTTCTGTTTGGTGTTAGATCGAGTAAGGGGGCCTTGGCTTCGAATGAGATCCAGTGAATTCAACCTTTTCTGCCTGAAAAGAGCGACTCATATCAGTAGATCCTCGTATTCTCTCGAGTAAGCCTTACAAATCAGTAGAATTGAAAGCTGACTCACCCGTCTTTTCTAAGCGCTGATTAGTCATAGCCAAAGCCAAGAAAGTTCAAAACCGTCGCGTCGTTAGTACTCGAAAGAATCATTAATAAATTTCAGTGTCGAATCCAGTTCCTTGGGCCGGTTTAGCAAGTCCACCAGTCGCTTGGCCAGTGAATACGAGAGGGAGGAACATTTCAGAAGCACCCAGACCCTGCCGAGGAAGCTTCACACTTCCAGTCAATCAAGGCAGAGAAGACAGACATCCGGAAACCATCTAAATGAATCCCGGCTTGGAAACCACTTGAACGAGTCCAGATTAAATCAGATTAATGAATCCATAACTGGGGACCATTTTAATGAGTCCAGGATTGGAAACAATCATTCTGGTGAATCCAGGATTGGAAACAATTATTCCAGTGAGCCCAGGATTGGAAACAATCACTCTGCTGAGTCCAGGATTGGAAACAATCATTCTAATGAGTCCAGGATTAGAAGACCTTCATCAAAACCAAATCAGCCCCACAGATATGGAAGCATGATCAATATTTCCTTCAAGAATAACGTTGGACATCCAAAACCGGTTCAAAGTCCTCTTCAAGGTCCAACGAAACCAGATAGGACCTACAAATCTTCGCTCTCTCGTAGCAAAAGCTTTAATGTTGAAGCTAGTAGAAATGGTAATGATCGATATTTCCCGAGCACTCATTATAAATCAAATTCCCAATTGAATCGATTGGATGAAACTCCGCCTTTGAAGAGTCCTGGAATTCTGGCCAGTATCAATCGAAGCAACAGGGATCTGTTCAAAAATGGAAAGCATGAACATTAATCATGGTGAAATTCAAGATTCAGGTCAAACTTGAGAAAAATGATTATAGAAACTAGAATTGAATTAATTGGACATTATTTTTTATTTTCTATTCAATCTTATTTTATTTACAGCAATAACTTCAATTTTTTAAGGTAAATTTAATTAGGCCTAGCAGTCTATATTACTGAAGAAATAGAAGAGAGGAAATGTTTGAATCAAAATCTGTTTTTAAAGGAAAATCAGAAAGGAATAATTTTTATAAGTTTTTGAGAGGAGACAACAGTGAATTTTTTATGCATTTTAATTTTAATGATTCAATATTGAAAATGTGTTTTCTGATGCACTTCTGTATGCAGGATATCTGAGATGGGAAAGCATTAACAATTATTCGCTTTTTTATGCTACGTTTGAAGACATTCTGGGATAAATTCTTAAATTCATTAATTTGTGTATTTATAGTATTAGAAAAAAAACATATTTTTAAATTTTCTACTTTTATACTTTGAATTATTTTTTAATTATAATTCAGATTATTCACAAGCCCTCTTTTCTGAATTTTCAATAACTTTTTTATTTTAAGGCCTTCCAGTTTGAATACATCCCAATTTCTAAATATCTGTAAATTAATTTTTTTTAATTTAAATTTAATCGAAAGATATTGTCAAGTTCAAAACGGGTTAATCTTGGAATTTTTTAAATACAACATTTAAAAAAAACTCAACAAATTTTTTAATGATTTGAAAGTTTGTCGAAAAATCCAAATTTTAAAGAATTTGAGTTTTCTCAGATTCTTAAGATTCATCAATACGAATAAAAATCCAAGTTCAATTTACTACAAAAATTATAGCTTTTTTAAATTTTCAAAATTCAAGGATTTTCTAGTTTGAATTATTATTAAACAAAGTATGTTCAAAATTCATACAAGTCCATAATTTAATTATAACCATCATTTAATTGAATTTTTTGAAAGTAGATTGTGAGGCCTATTAAAATTACTGGATTGAAACTTTATTTACCTAAGTTTGAAGGAAATGAAAAATTTTCTTTTTTCATGATGAAAATTATGTTATTTTGTTTTAGATCTTAAGACATTTTCCTCCACTAATAATGTATATTTTTTGCAAATTTAAAAATCTATTTTCAACACGACATACCTTAGTTACGGAAAGAACTTTGATAAGAAAATTCTTAAAGAATGAAAGCCTCTTATTCTTTCTCAGGTCTAAGTTTAAAAGTTCCCAAAATAGAATTCTTATCTTATCAAAAACAATTTTCATTTTTACTGTTTATGTCCCAAGATGACATCATCTTAAAAAAACAAGCTTTTTTCATTCGTGTACTATTTTTTAACTAAATATTAATTCATTCTATGTAGAAGAATTTATAATAATAAATGTATAATTTTGAAATTAATTTCAAAAAATACTGAAATGTCGAAAAAGCTTATGTGAATAAGTAAGGATTCATTCTGTGGCATATTTTTTTAGATATAAATCCACGTATTTGTAAAGCAACTTTTATAACTAATATTATGTTTTGAATAAATATTATAAATACTTATTACCTATATTTCAGTATCCCAAAGTACAATCGTTACAGAGTGGCAGAAAAACTTGATTTTCAACATTCCCTTTCGCCTGATGTATCCCTGACACAATTTTTCATTTTCTCTGACCATTAATATTCAAAGGTCAGAATTTTAGTCTTGTAAAGTTTTTAACATCGAATCATTTATAAACGGCATAAGACAATTTTTAACCAAAAGAGATCACTTTTGTACCGTAACATATGAATTTTCAATCCAAAAGAACGAATTTTCAAAAAAAAGATGACTTATTGACAAAATAGTTGAATTTAAAAAGAAAAAAAGAATTTTCAATCCAAAAGGACGATTTTTCTGTCCAAATAGAAAAACTTTCAACAAAACAATTTGCACAAAATTTGAATTGAATTTTTGACCAAAAAATATGATTCTCTATCAAATTACTTTAATTTTCAACAAAATAATTAAATCATCAACAAAAAAGTTGAATTTTTAACCAAAAGTTCAAATTTCAACCAAAAAAGAATTAATTTCAACCAAAAATAGTTGAATTTTCAACACGAAAAATTTGATTTTCATTAAAAAGCTAAATTTTCATCAAAAAATATGTTAGTTAACAATTTAACAACATAACGCATTTTCAACCAAATAGTTTAATTCTCAGAGTTGAATTCTAAACGAAAAATTTAATAATTGATATTTCAATAAAAAAACGAATTCTCAGACAAAAGAACAATTTTCAACAAAATAGACGAATTAAACAAAAATAGTTGGATTTTCAACTAAAAAAGATAAATTTTCAACCCCATTGACTATTTTTCTACAAAACAGTTGAGTTTTCAACACGCAAATATTAATTTTCTACCAAAAAATAGAATTTTCAAAATAATAGTTTAATTTTAAATGACAGAGATGAAATTATCTATAAACTAAACCATCAACTCAGAAGTTGAATTTTCCAACCAAAAAGTCGAATTTTCAACAAGTGAAGATATTTCAGTCAAAAAAGAAAGGAAGAGTTCCTCCAAACTGTTAAATTTCCAAGACAAAAAACAAATTTTTGTGAAACAGTTTAAATTTTCAACCCGAAAATATGAATTTTCAACAAAAAAAATTAATTTTCAACCAAACAGTTGAATTTTCAAACAAAATAGGACATATTTTAACCCAGAAGGCAGATCTTTTACCAAAAAAGACGACTTCAATCAAAATACATGAAGTTTCAAATAAAAATGGAAATCTTCAATTTTCAGTTAAAAAATCAACTTTCAACAAAAAAAAAGTTATTTTCCAGAAAATAGTAAAATTATCAAACAGCGAAATAAATTTTCAACTAAAATGATGAATCTTCAACTGAAATAGTTAAATTTTCAGTAAAAAATTAGTCATTTTTAACCAAAGAAGAAACTAATTATCAGCCTAAGAGTTGAATTTTCAACTAATATTATGTATCTCCAACAACAAAATTATTTTTTAACCTTCAACCAAGTAATGGAAAAACGTCCTCTTCCAACTTACACTTTTTTAAGCAAAAACTATAAAGAAGATTAATATTCTACCAAAAGATACGAATTTTTGGACAAACATTTGGATTAAATTTTAACAAACTAGTTCATTTTGCAACTTAAAAGTTGAATTTCCAAACCAAAAAGGCGAATTTTCAACAAATAAAAATTGTTCGTCAAGAAGAAAAGATAGTTCTTACAAACTGTTTATCTGTTTAAGTTTTAAGTTGAAGGACGAGTTTTCTGTAAAACAGTTAAAATTTTAATCCGAAAACATGAATTTTCAACAAAGAAGTTAATTTTCAACCAAACAAAATAAACGAATTTTCGACAAAATAGTAAATTTTCAACCAGAGATGAAACTTAAAAAAAAATTAATAAAAGGGTTCATCTTTTATCCAAGCAGTTGACTTTACAATCAGAAAAATATCAGTGTTCAACTAAAAATGGCATAGTTACATTTTGAGCTAAAAAAATTAATTTTCAACTAAGGGAGAAACGAGTTTCGAGCAAAGTTATTCAAATTTCAACCAACAAGATAAAGTTTGAACTAAAATGATGAATCTTCAACAGGAATACTTAAATTTTAATTTAAAAGTAATTATCAACGAAAAAACCTAATTTTCAACCAAAAAATTATTTTTTAACAAACTGGTTTAACCTTCAACCAAGTAATGGAATTTTTAAGCAAAAAACCAGTTTAATTTAACTAAAAAGGAAGAATTTGCAAACAAAAAAAGATTACATTAATATCAAAATTTCAGAACTGAAGAGACACATTGTCAAAAGCAGTTCAACTTTCAAAAAAAAAAAAAGATTTCAGTTGAATTTCCAACACCAAAATATTAAATTTCAGCAAACAATAATTTTCTACCGAAGTAGTTGAATTTTCGACAAAACAAATGACTTTTTAACAATATTTTTGAATTTGCAATTATAAATAAAAATTTTAAATAAAAAAATATTCGTTAGGAGGACGCAACTTAATCATGTAATATTTTTAATATAGAATTCTTATTAAACGAAACGAAACAATTTCAAATTAAAATTTCAAATGCCTCTTATAGAAATTCCCCGACTTTTGCAAGATTTTTTTTCAAAATCCCTGATTTACAGGTTTTCCCTGACCAACGAGACATCCTATCGTTATAATTCTACAAAATAGAAAGTAAGTCTAGAAATAATTTCGAGGAAATTAAGAAAATTAAAAATCAAAAATTTATTAACACTTAAAAATCGAGAGTTTGGGTTGACAAGTAAAAATAATAAAATCTACAATGTTGAGAGTATTCAATGCCTTTCTTAAGCCTAAGTATCGATGATAAGTTTCATGTGGTTTTTTTCTTCTTTCTAGCCAATTCTGCAGAACATGTTTGTACTTTTTTGATTGCCAAAAGCACAATTGCGAGATTAACAATGTATGTGCAAACGCAAACCAGGCAAATGTCACTCAGTAAATATAAAACTATGGCCAGGTAGACGGAAGTTAAATTTGAGAGAAATCCCAAAACCACTAGGATTCCAGTGTAGGGCTGTCGATTAAAAAAACCTGTAGAGAAAAAAAATTAACAACATATGTAAGTTTATTTTTAGGAACAGTGATAATTTTAAACTTACTTAAGATTGCAACCAGAGTGTAAAATAGTATTCCATAGACACTGTTGGGTACATGAAAAACTGAGTCATCAGGAATTAGTCCAAATCCTTTTCCATATCTATAATCAAAATTTGTTTAATAATAAGATGTCTACTCATCTGGAAAAAAATCCCTGACAATTCCAGGGGTTTTCCAGGTATCTGCAGATTTTTCAAGGTATATTTTTTCATAAAACGCAGTCTAGCTTATCATAAATAACGTGTATTTTTCTTAATTTCATAATGGTACAAGTTTCTAGATATTTAATTAAAATTTTTAATTTTGAAAGCTCTAAAATATTATTACAGGATATTCTTAAATATATTATCACCAATGAATAATTAAATAAAGAATACTAAAAAAATAAATAATAATTTCTTGATTTTGTTCACAAAATATGTAATTGAATTTTCAACCAAAAAGGACAACTTAAACAAAATTGTTGAATTGTTGTTCCAACTCAGAATTTATTTAAATTTCGAAATCCCCTGTTCCAAAACAGAGTTATAATTCTTTCAAAAATACCTCGTTTCAACTCAGAATCAGAATTTCTTTAAAAAATTCGCTATTGCAATCCACAATTTTATTTTATTTTTTTAAAAAGTCCCCGCTTCAACTCAGAATTAGAATTCTTTTGAAAAATTACCTATTACAATCCAGAATTTAAATTCTTTTCGAAACTACCTTGTTCCAACTCAGAATTAGAATTCTTTTTGAAAAATCCCTCTTCCAAACCAGAATTTTAATTCTTCTCGAAAATTCACCCATTAAATTAGAATCTTTTTGGGAAATCCCTCTTCCAATCCAGAATTTTAATTCTTTTCGAAAACTTCCAGTTCTACCTCTAAATTAGTTAAAACATGAAAATTTCCTGTTCCAACACAGACTTTATTTGAGTTTGAATATTCCCTGTTTCAAGTCAGATTTATAATTCTTTTGAAAAACTCCATGTTCAAATTTAGAATTTTAATTTTTCTTAAAAATACCCCGTTCCAACTCAGAAATTAATTCTTTGGAAAAATTATCTTTTCCAATTCAGAATTTAATGCTTTTCGAAAATTTCCAATTTAAGCCGAGAATTTTTTAAAATTTTAATAGTCCCTGTTCCAACACAGAGTTTATTTAAATTTAAAAATTCTCTCTTCCAAGTCAGAATTATAATTTTTTTGAAAAATTTCGTGTTTAAATCCAAAATTTTAATTCTTTTCGAAAATTCTCTTTTAAAATCAGAATCTTTTGAAAAACCCCTCTACCAATCCACAACTTTTATTCTTTTCAAAAATTTCCAGTTCTATCTCAAAATTTATTGAAATTTAAAAATTCCCTGTTTCAAATAAGAGTTATAATTCTTTTTAAAAATTTCATGTTCAAATCTATAATTTTAATTCTTTTCGGAAATATCCTGCTTCAACTCCGAAATCGAAATCTTTTGAAAATTGTTCTGTTCCAATCCAGAATTTTTTTTTTCGAAAATTACCCGCTTCAACTCAAAATTAGAATTCTTTTAAAAAATTCCCTGTTTCAATCCACAATTTTAATTCTTTTTGAAAATTTCCAGTTCTATCTCAGAATTAGTTAAAATTTGAAAAATCCCTGTTCCACACAGAATTTATTTAAATTGGAAAATTCCGTGTTTCAAGTCAGATTTAAAACTGTTTTGAAAATTCCATGCTCAAATCCAGAATTTAAATTTCTTTCGAAATTCCTCGTTTCAACCCAGAACTGGAATTTCTTTGAAAAATTCCCTGTTACAATCTAGAGTTTTAATTCTTTTCAAAACTTCTACATTCCAACTCAGAATTAGAATTCTTTTTAAAAAATCTCTGTTCCAATCCAGAATTCAAATTATTATTGAAGATTTTCCCCTTCAAATCAGAATTAGAATTTTTGTTCAATACCTGTTCCAATCTAGAATTGTAATTCTTTTTGAAAATTCCCTCTTTCAAATCAGAATTCTTTTGAAAAAATCCCTCTTCCAACCTAGAATTTTAATTCTTTTCACAAATTTCCAGTTCTATCTCAGAATTAGTGTTCAAATCAGAATTCATGTTCAAATCCAGAATTTAAATTCTTTTCGAAAATACCCCGCTCCAACTCCAAAATAGAAATCTTTTGAAAATTTCCCTGTTCCAATCCAGAATTTTATTTTATTTTTTCGAAAATTCCCCGCTTCAACTCAGAATTAGAATTCTTTTTAAAAAATCCCTCTTCTAATCCAGAATTTAAATTCTTGTCGAAAATTCCTCCTTTCAAATCAAAACTAGAATTCTTTTGGTAAATCCCTCTTCCAATCCAGAATTTTAATTCTTTTCGAAAATTTCTAGCTCTATCTCAGAATTAGTTAAAATTTGAAAATTTTCGGTTTAACACAGAATTTATTCAAATTTGAAAATTCCCTGTTTCAAGTCAGAATTAAAATTCTTTTGAAAATTTCATGTTTAAATCCAAAATTATAATTCTTTTCGAAAATAACCCGTTTTTATTCAGAATTAGAATTTCTTTGAAAAATTACCTGTTCCAATTCAGAATTTTAATTTTTTTCGGAAATTCACCCTTTAAAACAGAATTAGAATCTTTTGAAAAATCCCTCGTCCAATTCAGAATTTTAATTCTTTTCGGAAATTTCCTGTTCTATCTCAGAATTAGTTAAAATTTGAAAATTTCCTGTTCCAAAAAACAGAATTTTAATTCTTTTTGAATTATTAGTATTTCCTTAATGGTACAAAATTTGACTAATAATTCAAACAAATTTTTATATTATTTTACTATATGAATTTTAAGTACATACTTGAAATTCAGTGAATATTTAGCACATTAATATTTTCAATAAAATAAATTTTCCTGGGATTAGTGAAAATAATACAAATTAGTACAAATTCAGTATTAAAAATTGATTTTTTATATTTTTTTATTTATTTACATTAAATTTACAACTTAAAAAACATTTTCATTTAGTATAATATCACAATTATTAAAACAAATTGAAGCACGCTCAAAAAAATTCTATTATTTTAATAAAAATTCTCCTACTTTCCATGACCAAGAAAATTTCCTGGAATTTCCAGGTTTTCCAGACAAGTAAACGCAAGATAATAAGCAACAATATAAATAATAATAAGATAAATGAGCAAGATATCATAAAAATTATATTTGCTAATTTTTTCAATTTTTAAGGTCAAGCAATAATTTCAACAAAAAAAAATTGACAACAGGAAAAGGTAAGTTTTGAAAATACTATATGTAATAAAATCTTAACAAATGGTATCTACCTACAAATTTAAATTTAAACGGGAGTTGAAAAAAAAAGATTTTACTAAATGTGTAAACTGGGTGTACTTCAATTTCGTGCTGTTTTTGTACACTGGAAAAAACTTTGACCTTTACCTGGTAAGTATCTTTTTATGATTATTACTTATCAGACATGAAATGCAACTTTGAGTTCTTAAAGGAGTTGGTCGATTAAAGAAAAATTACCTCATAAGCACGATTCAGTAGCGTAACAAAATATTTATTTTATAAAGTCGAACTGAAATTTAATGGAATTTTAATTTCAATTTGAAAACTTCAAGTACAAAAAGTTACGCAAACTTAAAATTTTAAGTCGGTTCGATAAAAAAATATTGACTTTTCAATTTCAATTTCTTCAAATTATTCTAATTTATGTTCATATTTATTCAAATTTCGAACTCTTGAAGTTGAAAAAATAAAAATCTACTGCGGATTTTTTAGCAATGTATGGAATGAAAATGTTACGAATGCTAAATGAGAAAAAAATGTAATAATTTTCTGCTCGAGCAGTTTATATTCACTTTTGTCTACATTTCACGCTTGAAAACTTTTCCACATTGATTTTATATTTATTAAATTTAACTCGTAAGAAAGTTGTGAGTATTGGATTTCAATAAAGTTTTAAGGCTATAATATAGTGCTTATACAACTTCTTATGATTTTTATTTCTGAAGTCAATATTTGTTGAATTTTTCAAACACAAATAGAATTTGAACAAATCTAAAGATAAGTTTTCTATCAAATAATTCTTTTTTTGTTAAGAAAAATTTTTTACATTAGAATCAAAGTTTGAAGTTTAATGAACAATATTTATTCATACAAAGCGTTATCGCTATATTATTTATAAATTTGAAAATGTTTTTTTGACACGACACTTTCCAACAGTAGACAATTAAAAAATTGCGAAAAATTTTGCTGTCAAAATTGGCAGCTCTACGACTGTCTCGCAGTTGTTTCCAATAAAGGATAGTGTTTTTACATGTAAGTTTTTGTAAATAATAAACCGAACAAATAGTGTAAATTTGTAGTTATTAAAAAGCCCAGAAAGATTTTTATTTACACCCAATAAATTTTAATTTTATCTCCCCTCTAAATACCCTATTACTGTGCCCGGAAAATGCCCCCAAAAATGCAAAATAGCAGTTTCCTATCAAATTCATACTAAAGACGGTATTTTTTGGAATTTTTTCCATATGAATTATTTGTAATCGATAAGTGACGTGTTTGCAAGTATTTTTTAATACTTTTAAATTATTTAAACACTCATTAAATATTTAAACAATTGCTTTCCTCCTGTAAATCGTGAAAAGTTATTCGCTTTCGGGATAAATGATATAAAGTTGATGAATGTCAAGAGCAGTACTTCTTGTATAACTTTTTTGTAATTATTTAAACAACTGTCGTTTGTTTAGACAATTTTTTCTCCGTAAAATCGTAAAAAGTTATTTTTTCAAATTAATGACACAATCAACGAATGATGAGAGTAATATATTTTTAAAGGATATATGGTAATTATTTATTTAATTTTGATTTGTTTAAACAATTATTTACACTGTAAAACGTGAAGTTATTTTTTGGAATTAATGGCAGAGTTAACAGATGCTGAGAGTAATATTTTTTTAAGGATATTTAGCAATTTTTTAAACAATTTTCATTAATTTCAACGATTTTTATTTGGTTAAAAAAAATGATTATTTTAAACAATTTTTTCCCCGTTAATCGCAAGAAGTTATTTTTTGCTGCAATTAATTACACAATTAACATATGTTTCAAATACTATTTTTTAAAGATATTTAGCAATTATTTGAATAATTAATAATCATTCACTTGCGCCTTTTCACAGGAAAGGTAATTAAATTCAATTGCTCTAAGTATAGTCCTTTTTTCGTTCTGAGATAAGGAAATATGTACTGAGTAATAAGCGACTTATTGTAAGAGATTCAAAAAAGCTAGACTTTTCTCCACTTTCTTTATGAAGAGGCGCAAGTGAGTGATTATTAATTGTTTAAATAATTGCAAAAAATCTCAAACATAAAAATATTACTTTTAACATTCGTTCATTGTTTCATTAATTGCAGAAAAGAATTAATTTTTACGATTTACACGAAAGAAAAATATTTTTAAAAATGAAACTTGTTAAATAATTATTAAATCTCCTTAAGAAAAAAAAATATTACTCTCAACATCGGTTAAGTGTGTCATTAATTCCAGAAAATAATAACTTTTCACGCTTTACAGAGAAAAAATTTTTTAAGCAATTTAAAAATATTTAAACAATTACCAAATATCTTTAAAGAATACATCACTCTCAACAAACGTTAACTATGTCATCAATTCCAGACAATAATAACTTTTTACGAATTTAAGGTGAAAATATTGTTTAAAAAAAGAAATATTATTTAAATACTTGCTAAATATGGTAAACAAGAAGTATTACTCTTGAAATTCATCAGCTTTATATCATTTATTCTGAAATATAACATTTCACGACTTACAGGGTGAAAATTTTTTTAAACAATTCAAAATTATTTTAAAAATACTTGGTAACCCTTTACTTATCGACAAAAAAATGTTCACGTGGAAAAAATTTCAAAAAATACCGGTTTTAGCATGAATTTGACAGAAAATTGATATTTTGTATTTTATAGGACCTTTTTCGGGCACAATAAAAGCGGATTGGTGGGTCGAAATTGAAAGTCACTGGGCGGGACTTATTCTTTGAACATACCTTTAGAGATGACTGTACTTTAAGTCATAAAGAGTTTATAGGAAGTATTTCTTTTTCTATTTTTACGATAACCAAGATATGCCACTTAAACCCCATATTAATTTCAAAAGCCCGGGGGCACGGGTTAACGTAGTTTTATTTGATCGTAAGAAATAACATTAAAAATTAGAAAAATTAAATTTTTGGAAAAAACGACACAAGATACGAAAAAAATTAATGGATAAAAGTTGACAAATTTTTTATGAATTATTTTTTGGCAGGACGCACAGTTTTTGTTTTGATCGTAAAAAATAACATTAACGAAACATTAAAATTTTAGGAAAAGCAACATAAGATACGAAAAAAATATAGATAAAAGTTTTTCAACAAAAAAAGATCGACAAATTTTTCACAAATTATTTTTTGATAGGACGCGCAATTTCATTTTAATCGTAAGAAATAACATAAAAAATTATAATTTTTGAAAAAAAAGACACAATGTACGAAAAGAATAAATAGACAAAAGTTGTTCGCCAAAACAAGATCGACAAATCATAAAAAAAATTTTTTTTTTTTAGAAGAACGACACAAGCTACTAAAATGTCAATTAAGAAAATTGGCCGCCTAAATTATACCTACAAATTTGCTTTAAACATTTTTTTATATAGGATCCGCACTTTTTTAAGTTACAAAAACAAGACATTGGAAAAACGTCTGTTTCAATATCAATGCACATATTATGAATTGTAATAATAATTATACATTCATTGAAATGACACATTTTTCAGGATAGCTGCGAATAAGGATTAACTCCAATTA
>JAUELO010000276.1:2019045-2031038 GCA_032357855.1 Amphibolips quercusostensackenii | reverse complement strand
CATTCGTTTGTTCTATGAAGTTCCGCGCAGAATTCACAGGTCGGCCTAGATGCTCTGCACTGATCTGAACTATGCCTAAATCGTTAGAAAGAGTAACATCTTTTGGGGAGAGGAATTACGGGTATAACATTGTAGACGAAGCTGGAAAGGAATATGAGACGATGAATCTTTGAGCAGGAGAAGATAAACTCGACTCTCTCGTCGATTAAGCCATCCACCTTAGTTCGACGTCTCATGGATAATATTGTTCTCCTAACATTCTCAGTGGTCCTATTTAAAATGTCAAAGGCTAAATACTTTACCGGTACTTAGTTAATAAATGCTTTTTTATAAATTAAAGAAGAGGGGATGTACACCGAGTACCCCAGCTCTTTTAGTTCCTTGAAAGTAACTAAAGTATTAGGATCTAACCTGTTTTCGCAGAAGATTTTAACACGGTTCTGTCCATTCCGGAGAATTTGTCTGAGGCCCGAAAGTTGATTTTATCAGCCAGGGTGAAGGGGTCGTATTTCCCAACGTTTCTTCCCCTTGCGCTAGACTCTAAAAAAATCAAGAATGGAGAAGATGCGTTTCACAGGTATATGGAAACGGGGAATTCAGGTTTGGACCATTTAACATGATCTTTAGAATAGTTGATTAAAAAATTGTTGGGTATTGATAGGAGTAAATACGACCAAAAATAATGTCAGCAATATAAAGGCTAAGCACTATTCTATGCGCAAAGCAAAATAAAGTGGAAGAATGAGAAGTATAGGCAAGTGGTAGATTAAGAAGCGAAACGAATGGAAAACAGCTGGTTGTCTGAGTGTATTCAGAGCTAGATATTTATATGACCTCTACAAGTGTCAATGTTGTTATTGGTATGGTCGCTCAACCTTGATGTAGATAGCCGGGTAAAAACTTTCACGTGAAACTAAGAAAAGTCCCATTCTATCTTCGTAAATTTCAAAATCCAAAACGGCGAAAGTCGCAAAAGCACATCCCAAGGAATCAATGTATGCAGTAAAGATTTTTTCACCTCATTCCATGTATTTAGGTTGAATATACTTGATGAGGCATCCCTTCTAAGACGCTTACACAAAGTTTAAATAGAGAGATACTGCCATAGTTTCCATTTAGTTTATATTCCAATTTAGATTTCCAGACATGTATGATCCGATTATTAAGGTTTCTTCCACAAAAGAGATCACTTTCAGAGAAAGGTTGAAAGGTTCCAGAAAACAAACTTGCGTAGTAAATACACGCTGGTTAAAAGTCACACTTAAGCAAACATTAAATAACCCAGAGATTCCACAAATACAACCGTTTGAGTCCAAGAACACGGACCGAATTCACTCTGGCATTTTACCTTGATGATATAAAGCGGTGGCGCGCGGGTTTTATACTCAAGAATGGTAGCAAACGCGATTTTCGTTTTACGTGTGAAGCGTACCATATATGGTACTGTAGGTGGATTTGTGTTAATGTACGAATGACAATCAAGTGCAAAAATAATTTAAAAATTAGCAATAACCATTATTATTAACAATTTTTGTGGCAAAATATTTAAATATTAGAGGTTTTTTTCAGATATGGATTTAACTTAATCGTCTCAGTTGCTGCATATATGCCTGAAAGTAATACATACTTGATAATATTTGGTGAAATATAGCAATTTAAATTTTCATAAATAATTTAGAAAAACAAATTAAAGTTTTAGCCTTTTTGCGTAAAAAAATTATTCTTTCTCTACTGAAAATATTTTTAATCATTGTGCAAATGACTGCTAGTCACAACACAATATTTAGAGGTCAACCATAATTATTTCTAAAAACAATTGTTGGAATAAAATATTTAAATTTCAGGTTTTTAAAATTTTTAATTTCCTTTAATTGTTGGAACAGATACAGGTGTTCCTAAAAATTAAATTTCTCGTCACATTTGGTGAAATATAACAATTTAAACCTTGATGAAAAATAAAAATAAATAAATGCAAAATTTTAGCAGTTTCTCTTTAAAAAAATCGACTTTTATAAGAATAGGACTAAAGAATAAATAATAGTTATGGATGCTAAGATTCACTCGAACGATTTTCTTCTACGTAAAACTGATAAAATTTTGAATTTTCTTATCCTAATTGTTCATAAGCAATTTAATAGGGTCATCCACAAAAATTTTGTTTGTCTTATGGTTAAGTTTTTTATAAACTTTGACTCCCAAAGAATTAAAATATGCAAATAAAATTTAATTTGGTTCATTTAATAATTTATATTAATTTATTAAAAAGTGATGAAATATCCACCGGAAATTTCTATTTCTTAAAGGCGCATGTGGCGCCCTCATGGCTCGAAACACGTGGTGTGACGTCACGCGCCTCCAAAACCGAAGAAAATACATGGTCAGTTTGATAAAAACAATCGAAATAATTAATGATCAGCGTTTTTTGTCAAAAAGAGTTTATTTTTACGAAGTATCAATGTGCCTGGATACGTGAAAGTCAGTTCGAATAATTTGCCAAAAGTGATTATGCTTATGATTAGTGATTTTTAAGCGAATTTTGTCAATTTCAACTTTGCTGAGACTCGATGAGTAGAAGCTAAAAAAATAAATAAATCTGATGAATGACGTTAACCCTTTGAAAAATTTATTTTCACATATTTAATTTATTAATTTAGATGCTAACTGCTTATTCAGGCGAATCGTAACATACATGCAATATCGTCAATATTGCATCCAGAAAACCTAATCTCACTTTTATAATAGATGCTCTTATGAATGCTTTTATAAATACTTTTATAAACACTTCTGTAAAATTTTTATATAAAATTGATACTTATGAGATTTATAATTACTTTTATAAATAACTTATTTTATAATACTTGATGCATAAATAAGCGACTTGACTTTACGAGGTTGGAGCTCAGATCCCGGCATCCCATATATATAACACCGTTGAACGTCAGTCAATTACGAATTTTATGTTATCAACAAAAGCATATTGTTTATTTTTTATATTCAAAATAAAACTATTTACTTATCGTTAAAATAATCTTCGCAATAATAGACTGTTGATGTTAAAAGATGTGATAGGACACATGACAGGCCGAACAAGTTTATACCATTTTTTTCGTTCCTCACCTTTGGGTACAGATATAAATAATTTTCTTGGATTTTTTACAGACGTGATCTTACAATGAGGTACAAAACACTGATAGTAGCACTGCTTTCTTTGCATTTTTATGAGAAAAACGGATATCACCCGGCTTATTTACAAGCTTTTGAAGGCGAGCTACATCACATTAAGATGACGGAATTGGCGCGAGAGAAATAGGAATTTGAAAGTGTACAAATTTTAATTTTTCAAATATAAATTCGAAAAAAAGTTTTTTCATTCTATGATGGTATTATCAGTGATTTTAGAGCATATACTTTAATGTGCAAAAAAAAATTAGTGGATGACCCTATTGAGCTAAATAAATAACAATGATTCGAAGTCTTGAAGCGAAATTTTAATTTCTACTCCACACCTAAACATGTAACGTGGTGGGCACGCGGGTGTGCACAAAAGAGTTAAATCTAAAGAAGTAGTGACCAAATGTGACTAATTTTTAATGCAAAAAGTGACTGATGTGCATTAAAAATTTAACTTATGTTCTTTTGAATTTCAAAAAATTCAATAAAATTTTTAAGGATTCCAGGTAAACTTAAACAAATTCAAAAGAATTCATAAAGGGTATAGCCGGGTAAGCATGCAAAAAATGCCCTCAAAGAAAACCAAATGTTGAGTCAGCCATTTGAAAGCATACAATCAAAACAAAGTTTTCCCAAATTTTAAAATTTTGGCCGCCATATTGGATGAGTTGAGGGGAGGGAGTAACGTGCATTTTCGTTTTTCTTTTTTGTTTCTTTCTACCATTAGACAAAACCTGAAAAAATTCACAGAACTTCTTTCAGTCATTCTCAACGTGCATGCTTTTTTCGAAAATATTTTGGCAGGACATTCAAATTCAACAAAATTTGAAATTTTTTTGCATTTTTTTGGTGTGATAAAACTCAAGTACTATCTGATTTTTTTATCACATAATAGTCACCTAATGGGATGTTGCTGTGAATTTTTTCGGATTTTTAAATTTGGGGCATCTTAGTGTAAAAAATTAAAAAAAGTAATTTTCACATTCGGGTGGTAAAAATTTATACCTATAAAAATTCGATTATCAATTTTTGGCGATAAACCCTTCCCTCCATCCAATTTGCTTGTTTTCCGGAAAAAGAAATCTCATAATTTTTTTTTATGATAACCTGTGCCCCCGGGCTTTTAAAATTAATATAGGGTTTTAAATGAAAAAAGCTCTATTAAAAAAAAAAATGGAAAAAGAAGTACTTCTTATAAACTTTTTGTAAATTAAAAGTAGAATCACCTCTTAAAGAGAATTCAAGAAATAATTAGCATCTAATAACTTTTAATTATTACATCCCCAATCCAGTTTTATTGTTTCCGGAAAATGCCCCAAAAGATACAAAATAGCAATTTTCTATCAAATTCATGCTAGAGACGGTATTTTTTGGAATTCTTTTAAAAGGAATTACTTTTAACCAATACTTGACGAGTTTTCAAGTATTTTAAAAATAATTTTTAATTTTTCAAACAATTCCCACCCCCGCTGTAATTAGTGAAAATTATCTTTCGGAATAAATTATACTAAGTTGATTAATGTTAAGAGTAGTAGTTCTTGTTTAACATATTTGGCAATTATTTAAACAATGTTAATTTGTTTAAACAATTTTTTCTCCCTAAAATCGTTAAAAGTTATTGTTATCTGGCAATAATGACGCAATTTAAGAATGTTGAGAACAATTACATTTTTAAAGGATATTTTAATTTTTTAAACAAATTATTATTGTTTGAACAATATAGGGTATAAGTTTTGAGATAAGAATAATACCGTTAGTAAGAGATTCGAAAAATCTAAATTTTACTCTACCTGCCCTGTGAACAGGCGCAAGTGATTATTAGTTGTTTAAACAAGTGCAAAATATTTTAAACAAAAAAATATTATTCTTAACATTCGTTAAGTGTGTCATTAACTGCAGAAAAAAATAACTTTTCACGATTTACAGAGAAAAAAGTTGTTTAAACAAATTTGAATTGTTAAAAAATTGCTAAATATCCTTCAGAAAAAAATTGTACCCTCAATATCCGTTAATTGTGTCAGAAATTCCAGCTAATAATAACTTTCCTTGCTTCAAAGGGGAAAAAATGGTTTAAACAAATAGAAATTGCTTAAATAATGACCAAATACCCTTTAAAAATATATTGTTCTCAACGTTCTTTAATTGTGTCATTATTTCCAGAAAATAATAACTTTTAACGATTTCAAATTTTTTAAACAAACCACAATTGTTTGAATAACTTAAAATTATTTTAAAAATACTTAGAAGCTCGTCAATTATCGATGGAAAATAATTCATGTTGAAAAAATTCCAAGAAATACCATCTTTAGCATAAATTTGATAGAAAATTGCTATTTCGCATTTTTTGCGGCATTTTCCGGGCACAATAAAAAGGGATTGGGGGTGCAAAAATTAAAATTGATTGGGTGAAAATTATTTGACTATCATGTGGTAAAAATTTGAGATAGTACTTGAGTTTTACCACACAAAAAATATTTTGTTAAGATTTTCTTAATCCTAGAAACAAAGAAAAACCAAAATGGACGTTACCCCCCTCCACACACTTATCCAATATGGCAGCTAACGGTTTGAAAGTTTGGGAAACTTTTTTAATTGTATGCTTTCAAACAACTGACTCAACATTCGGTTCCCTTTGAGGACATTTTTCTGCATGCTTACCCGGCTTATAGCCCTTTAGAAGAATTTAAGAAAAATTAGAAGAATTCGATAAAATTCCTAAAAACTCACGATAAACTTAAAAAAAATCAATTGAATTGAAAAAATTCAAAAATATGACAAAATTCATTGAATGCATTAAGTTTGAAATAAGTTTCGAAAAAGAGGAAATTCAAAAGAGTTTCATGAACTGCCTATGAATTCAAAGTGAGTTTTAAAGACTTCAGGATCCATAAAACAAAAACTGCAAAAGAATTCAAGTTAATTAAAAAATTTCAAAATGATTCAAAATAATTTAAAAGAATTTAGGGTACATTAAGAAAAACTTAGGTTGAATATCAAATTAATTCAAATGAATTGCAAGAAATATTGGAAAATCCCTTTAAATTTTTTAAACCCTACGAAATCCTTTAATTCTTGTGAATAAATTCTCGGAAATCCATTAAAATATGATACATTGCCTAGAAATTCTATGAAATCTGATGCTATTTTCTGAAATCCTGGAAAATTTATTGAAATACCTTGAGAGCTTTAAAAATCTCATAAAATCACTGAATTCTTAAAAAATCTTATCAAATTTCTTAAATACCTTAAAATCATTCAAATACTTGGAAATCCCTGGAATTTTTTTTAATTTATCAAAAATGCCTTCGTATCTTTTAAAATACCCTCAAATATTTCAAACCTTTTGAATTTTCTTCAAATTATTAAAATGAATTATAACCAAAATTCCTTGGAATATTTAAAATTCCCTAGGATTTTTCAAATCTTTTGAAAGCGTTTTAAACCCCTTGAAACTTTTCAAAGATCTTGAAAATGCCGCGGAATGTTTTTAAACGCTATAAAATACCTCAAATCTTTTGAAATCCCTTGAAATTTTGTATAGCCTTTAAAAATAACTTGAAATTTATAAAAACACCCGGAAATGTTTCTAATCCTTTGGAATCACTTCAAATTATTGGAATTTATTAAAAATACCCCAAGATATTTCAAATACTGTAAAATCATTTGAAATCTCATAAAATTTTTTAAAGCTCTTAAAAATTACTTGGGATTTATTTAAATACCCTAAAATCTTTAAAATTCTTTTAAATCTCTACAAATTATTGAAATCAGTTAAAAATTCTTTGGAATATTTAAAAATATCCTAAAATCTTTAATATTTAAAAAAAATTTTGAAAATACTTTGAAATATTTAAAAATTATTGAAAGTCAAGAAAATCCCTCAATTCTTGTCAATAAATTCTTTAAAATCTATTAAAATATTATCGAATCCTGAAAAATTTATAAACAAACCTTGAGAGCTTTTAAACCCACTTAAAACTATTGAAATCATCAAAAAATTTATAAAATCCCGTTGAATCTTTTAAAATATCCTAAAAACTTTTATAGATCCTATAAAATTGTTCCAATTTTAGTACATTTTTTAAAACACCAATACATTTTTAAATCTCTTAAAATGCCTTGAAATCTTTTTAAATACTCTAAAATATTTAAAATTCTTTGAAATCCCTCCAAGTTATTGAAAATTCATCGGAATCTTTTAAAATAGCTGAAAATATTTTTTCAAATTCTTCGAATTTTTTTTTTAACTTTTTAAAGCTCTTGAAAATTTCTTGAAAATTTTAAAAATACCCTAGAATCTTTAAAATCCTTTGGAATCTCTTCAAATTACTGAAATATATAAAAAATTCCTTGGAATATTTTAAAATGCCCTACAATATTTCAAATCCTCTGAAATGATTTGAAATCCTTTGAAACTTTATAAAGCTCTTGAAAATCTCTTGGAATTTTTAAAAATACCGTCTAAGATCTTTAAAATCCTTTGAAATTAGCAAAATCTGTTAAAAATTTTAGAAACACTTTAAAAAAACCTACATTTCTTTAAAAGAATTCAAGACATTTTTTATTTTAAAAGTGAAAATAGTGACTTTATCTAAAAAAAAGTGTTGTGAGAAAAAAAGTTACTAAAACTGATTTTGTGGCAGCCCTGATCATTCTTGACAGTTACTTATTATTATTCCTTGACTTTTGCAATTTTTGTTTCAAAATCCCTGACTTTCCCTGACCAATAAAATTCCCTGACTTTTCCCTGATTTCCAGGTTTTCCCTGACCTAGGACCTGAAGATTGTCATAACATTTTTTTTTACAAATCTACATAAGTTTTCAATGTCAGAATTTTGCATAAGTTTGGTAATGCTGACTTTTTAAAAGTTCATGAATCATTTATTATTTAAAACGAGAATACTTCGGCCAGATCATTCCGTAGATGTTCCAAGATTTCTGAAAACTTAATCTGAATTTCAATTTTTATCCTAATACCTGCCCAAGTTGATAATAATTTACTTAATTAGATCTATGTAATTAAAGAGATTACAATTCATAATTAAATAAGAAAAACTTTCAAAAATCTGCTAACATACTTTCCAATATTGAATCTGTTATTCTGTTTTATTATTCTAATTAATTAGCCTCTTGACATTTATCACTGAGATCCGATAACTGGAAAATGATAATTTTTATCAGCAATAATTTAAGTTGAGATCAATCACAATCATAAATTCAAAAATAAGATGTTATTAACGAATTCAAATTAAATCTTATTTTCAGTATCGGTCAATTTGTTTAACTTACACTATCTTATTATCTGATAAATGTCACTTTTCAATACCTGTATTTGTTTATCTAATTTTATACTTAACCTCCATTCATAAAATGGAAATTAAACTCGGGGGAAAAATTTCAAGTGTTTATTCTCTACGAAAATGACACGGAGAGTAAAATAAATGTAATTTATCAGGTTTTATAGAAAAGTATATAATAGATTTACCTACTAAAAAATTCTGACTTAAAAGGGAGGATTTTCAGTTTTACTTTGCAGACTCACAACTGTAACTCTACTAGTTTAAAAGAATAATATAGAATTATCCATTAAATTGATGTACAATTTTTATATTAACTGGCTATTTATTGATAAGGTCTGATGAATTGAGATCAAAGCTTTGATGAAAGTATCTGTATGTCAGTAAATTATCCCTTCGTGCTTGCAGCTAGGGGACAACAAAAAGATGCTTAGGGCAAAGTAAGGATTTTTTCACTAACAATAAATGACGAAATAATAAAAATAATCAAAATAAAACTAAGAACACATTTAACCACAGATTGCAGTTATTAACTTTGATAATAACTTATTAGATTTCGTTTCAAGAATTTATCGAGTTAAGTAAAATTAACTCACTCACTTTTAACTTTCATTCATGAAAAATTGATGTTTTGAAAGATTCGTAATAAAATGTTTTGATAATTTTAGGCCGATACTTTAAATCCTAAATCTGCTTTTGTAGAATATGTTTTTCCAATCATTCACTCTATTTGTTGTGGATAAAAATGAAATAAGAGGAATAAAAATCAAATTTGGAAGCCTAGCATTCCATTGATATTACATATTCGGGGATTCACGTCAGGGATCAAAAATAGTGTAAATAGTGTCATAAAATTTTTCAATTATTAAACTTATGTGTGGTCCGAATTTAAAAATGTCACGTGCAAAATCAAAAAGTTCAATTTCGAATTTTCTAACCTAACATTTAAAAAGTATTAAAAATGAACTTCAAAGTTTATTTAACATGTTATTCCTTAACCTATAAATGATTCTCGTTTTTCTACTTAAATGCGACCTGAATAATTGTGCAATTTCAAACATCGGAATCACATATAACAATCTTGTGTTCTATTTTTTTTTAATTTTGAATTTGTAATATTTAATTTGTAATATTTAATTTGTAATATTTAATTTGTAATTTTTAATGTGTAATTTTTAATTTACAATTTCTAATGTATGTATTAAAATTGTCCGATTTCTAGTTAGTGACGTAAAAAATGAATAATTTAAAATAGGAAAATATTTGATAGAAAAAATTTCAATAATGAATAATCATTCTAAATTAACAATTTGAATATATGTATTTAAAATAATTAAGATTTTAAAGGGGTTAAGTAAAAAAAAGTTTTTATTATTAAAATTGTTGGTGACTAAAAATTTGTTCAGTTTTAAATGAAGATCAAATTCGTCTAATTTTTAACATTCTTTTCATTTATTCATTTTTAAAGTTTCACTCAGAAAAAGGTTTGTTTGACCCTATATCAAAGATAAAATTTGTTTGAATCAAATAAAGTTTGTTTGAGTTTAACAATGGTGTTATTAAATCAAATAAATATTTGTTTAGTTAAATAAAATATTTGTTTGGCCCTATATAAAAGAAAAAATTTGATTCAAACAAACATTTTTCTGAGTGTTTCCATTTAAAATTATTATTTTTGAACATTTTTCTTTACAATTGTTTACTTTTAAAGGTTCATAATTGAAAAATTTTCCATTTTGAACAGTGAAAATGAAGGTGAATCTATTTTTTTATTTAAAAAAAATTGTCTAATCAATTTTAATGTTAAATTATAATTTTTTATGTAATAAAAATTTCAAATTACAGAATGCCTGACGCTTTGACTTTGAAACCTTAAATTTCAAGTCGTCAAATTTTAATCGCTTCGAATTAAAAATAATTTAAATTTAAAAGTTCAAAATGTTTAATTATTCAATTTTGAACGCTTTTATTAGAAATAGTACAATTTCAATTGCTATGAATTTCAAATGATCCAATTTTATAAATTCTAATTAAAATATATTCAATTTTTAACATTTTGAAATTGTCTATTTTCGAAATTTTAACCTAAACTCATTCAATTTCCAGATTCTTCAATACAAAAAAACATTGTTCAATTTTGCTTTGAATCAGCAATGGTACAATTTCAATTCCTTTCTAATGAAATTGTTCAACTTTAGAGAGCTTCACATAAAAAATTTTTCAATTCGACTTTCAATTTTTAAAATTTTATCTAATCTAAAATTGTTTGATCTGGAACGTTTTCAGTTCAAAATCTTTCAATATATTTCTGTTTTATTTCAAACGTTTTCACTTTGAAAATATTAACTATTGTTTCAGTAAATCATAATACATAATTAAATGTCAATAAGTTTTTTATCAAGCAATTTTAAATGGAGATTAAAATTTTTAAGTATTATGAAAGAGAGGTCTTGGTTGCTAACTATTTTTCATTTTTTAATTGTATATAGGGAAAAATTGTTCAACTTTAAGCGCTTTTAGTCTGAAATTTTTAAACTTCAAGAGCTTCTGATTAAATATTTTTCAACTTCAAACACTTTCAATTTTAAATTATTTACCTTTTAAACGCTTTTATTTAGAAATCACACAAGTTAAATTCCTCTTTATTCCATATAAAATTTTACCTAATCTAAAATTGATTTCAAATAATTTCAAATCGATATGATTAATTATTAATTATTATCTCGGAAAAATTTAAACTTAATATTAAAAAATTTGTTCAATAATTGACTTTTAAAATTGTTTACATTTTTAATGCTAGAAAATAAAAAAATCAGAAACGTGAACGCACGCGTATATTTACCGAATATATACCAAATATTTTCCGACTTTATGTTTATCAACATTTTTTGTAACTTTTTTTCAGCAGTTTTTTCGACCCCTATCTTGAGCTATGAAAGCTCTGATTCTCTTTGCAGAACCCGTTGACCTACTTTGAAAAAAGCTTGCAGGGCAATGCCCCATCTGTTTTCACCTTCCAGCAAGCCTCATCGCATCGAACATGTTTAACAAACGAGTCAACCGTGCACAACAACATTTTCCTGCCTCGTTACCTAATGCTTGCAGTACTGCTCAAGTTTATTTTGCGCTTAAAATCGCATTTAAAATGCGATAAGAAACTGACAACTATACTCAAGAATTTCAAGTCGCGTGCGTTTCATTTTGCGATGAAAGATTAAGTTTCGTGAAATAAAACTAATTAAAAGAAAAATAGGATTAGTCAGAATTCCTTATAAAAAAAGTCTAGTATTTACTTATATTTCCTTTATGATTATTGACCATCAGTATTCCGTCCGCGACCTATTCCAATGTTTCCTTGGAATAGTCGCGTGCTACCATTCATCGATTACTCCATATAGACTCTTGATATTGCGCTTTATTTTTTGAGTTTAATCCTTAAAGCCTTTTAAAGCCTATCGCACGAGATATAAAAAATAGAAAAATGAGAAGGTAAAGAAAAACGATAGCGAAACATGTTTAGTTAA
>JAUELO010000276.1:1997557-2008130 GCA_032357855.1 Amphibolips quercusostensackenii | reverse complement strand
AAAGTAACCATTCAGGGCCGCCGGGATCCATTTCTGTTGGATTTGAACGCATGCTAACAACTGACGGCACCGCCTCCCTTTCGTTCCCGCGGTCCCCGTGTCACCAAAATGTCGAGGACTGAAATTCTAGGAACGTCGTAAACCCAGGTTTCTTAAATTCAGGTTACCTGGAAAAATTAATTTCTTCATCCTAGAAAACCCGGGAAAGTCCTGGAATTTTTTTGTGAAGAAACGCTACAAACCCTGGTTTATGAGAGTGAGCAGACACCCTAATTGAATGTACGATATATAATATATAATATAATACACCCTGGCTGCCAGAAAACAACCATTTTTGTCGGTCAGAATTGTTGTTTACTCAGTCCAAACAAAAACACTTGAATCGATTAATAAACAATAACTGAAGATAGCATTATTACCTCATCGAGCTCGTGGCACGCATTTAGAAAACGCCGATGTATCAGGCGCAATTAACTCGGCATTTGGCATTATCACAGTTCCACTTTCAGTTACCGATTGTAAACACCTATATATAGCGGTGTATAGCGTAGAAAAAGGCGCAGGTGTATGAACGTGCGCGACCTCATGGCTACCACGTGTTAAGTATTTCCACGGAAGAATTATTAATCGTGCACAATCTTTCCAACTCAAATATTCTTTCAATTGATAATTCAAATTTGCCTAGCCGTCATTCAATAATTTATTTCCGGTGGGGTTCAGTTTTATCTCCCGCTTTGCTGTTTGAACATGCGTAATAATTCCCAGCAATTGCTACCAACTATTTTTAGGTCGCCTATGTAAGCGAAAATACCAATCGACCTTGACATTTAGTGTCAACGTAGGTCGCGAATTCCAAGCGAAATTGTCTCAACTGTTTGAGCCTTCGGAAAAACTGCTGAGTATACAACGAGCGAGAGGAAATTGGATTCAATCTTTATTTGAAGAAGTATCAGATCATTTTTAAAACAAAATTTCAGATTTTTTTGCGAGTAACCGGTTTCCTCATGGCGCCTACGTGACTCTGAACATGTGGCCTTTTTTCAAGACCCCATTTGCGATTGGTTTTCGAGAGCAAAGATCTGGAATTGCATCTCGGGTGTATTTTCGAACTACAACTGCAGGGGCCGTTCTGATGATAAATTTTAACAAAGTTCGCGAATTTTGCAAAAAAACTACTCTATAATGGTACAGTTAAAGAATAACTTAAAAAGTTTGTAAATCACTTTCATATTTCAGACTTCACACTCTTTAAACGAATATTGATTGGAGAAAGTCTGGATTGGTCCCAATAAGGAAATCTAACAATTTTTGGTTGAAAAGTCTACTACTTGGTTTTGTTAAAAAGTCATCTTTTTTTGGCCAAAAATCCAACTAAATATTTAAAAGCTAAATTACTTTGTTAAAAATTCCTCTTTTTAGTTAAACATTTATCTCTTTATTTGCAAATCTAACTATTTTGTAAAAAATTTGTTTCATTTCTTGTTTAAAATTAATTTTTTAAACTAAAAATTTAACTATTTCATTTTAGATTGAAAACTTATCGTTTTTAGTTGAAAATTCAACTGTTTGGCATGGAAAATAACTCTTTATTTGAAAATTCAACTGTTCAGTTAGAAATTAACTTTTTTATTGAAAAATCATATTTTCGGGTGAAAAATTCAACTGTGTTGTAGATAAATCGTCTTCTTGGCTTTAAAATATATCAATTTTGTTGAAAATTTATCTTTTTTGGTAGAATATTAATTTTCCTGTTGCAAAATTCACCTTTTTGGTTAGAAATGTAACTATTTGCTGGAAAGTTGAAGTACTTTGTTAAAAATTCATCTTTTGGTTGAAGATTTATCTCTTTATTTGAAAATTTAAATATTTTGTTGAAAATTTCTTTCATTTATTGCTCAAAATTAATTTTTTAAACTAAAAATTTATCTATTTCTTATATTTTAAATTTAACTAAAAATTAACTATTACTATAAACTACAGAAAACTGTTAACTATAAAAATAACTATTTCTAAACTCTTTATTTAAAAATTTTAATATTCGTTAGAAAATTAACTTTTTTGTTGAAGAATCATATTTTCGGGTGGAAAATTCAATTGGTTTGTAGATAATTCGTCTTTTTGGCTTCAAAATTCAACAATTTTGTTAAAAATTCATCTTTTTGGTAGAACATTAATTTTCCTCATGCAAAATTTATATTTTTGGTTGCAAATTTATCTTTTTGAGAGAAAATTTAATTAATTGGTTAAAAGTTGAACTACTTTGTTAAAAAATTAACTCTTTATTTTTGAAAATTCGTTTTATTTCTAGGTTAAAATTAATTTTTTTGAACTAAAAATTTATCTATTTCATTTTATATTGAAAACTTAACGTTTTTAGTTGAAAATTTAACTATTGGTCTTAAAAAGTAAATTTTTTTGGGTAAAAATTCATACTTTCGGGTTGAAAATTTAACTGTTTTGGCTTAAACATTCAACAATTTGGTAGAAAATAAAACTGGTTGAAAATGAACTTTTTGGTTGAAATTATTTTTTTTGTGTAGAAAAATCAACTATCTTGATAGAAAATTAAACTACTTAGTTAAAAATTATACTACTTATTTGAAAATTCAACTATTTGGTTAAAAATTAAATTATTTATTTGAAAATTCAAGTATTAGGTAAAAAATTATCTTTTTTTTGGAGAATTATATTTTCGGATGAAAAATTCAGCTGTTTTGTAGATAATTCGTCTTTTTGGCTTCAAAATTAAACAATTTTGTTGAAAATTCGTCTTTTTGGCAAAACACTCACTTTCTTGGACAAAATTTATCTTTTTGGTTGAAAATGTAACTATTTTGTTGACAATTTATCTTTTTTGGTTAAAGATTCAACTGCTTGGTTCAAAATTGAACTTTCTCAAAAATTAATTTTAAGATTCACCTCTTGGGCGGAAAAAATGATTTTTTTTTTTAATATTCTTTTCTTTTTTTGGTTAAAAATTAATTTTTTATCTGAAAACATAAATATTCCATTTTTGGTTGAAAACTTATCTTTTTTAGTTGAAAATTCCACTGTTTGTTCAAAATTAAACTTTTGGTACAAAATTAATCCTCTTGGTTGTAAATTAACTTTTTTTCAAAAATTCAACTTTTCGCGTTAAAATTTAACTGTCTTCTAAAAAATTTGTCTTTTTGTTTTGAAAATTCAATTATTAGGTTCAAAATTCTACCATTTGGTTAAAAATGAAACTTTATAGGTTGAGAATTCAACTATTTTGTTACAAATTTAATTATTTTGTTGTAAATTCGTCTCTTTTGCTTTAAAGTTCAACCATTTGGTGCGTGTTTAGCCAACGGTTACGTTATATTCGGGGGAATTTTTTTCGAATAAAAAGAGATCAAAAGGGGATTTCAGTAATTATTAAAAACTTTTTATATTGCATGGGTATCTCGTGAATATTGCACGAAAGTCTCCACAACAGTAGCGCCTTTTCTTTAGCAAGTTTCCAAGTAATTTTTGAGTTAATTCCTTTTTGATAGCTTTAAAAAACCTGCTGGACACTTCAGCACTTTCTCAAATAAAAATACATCAGAGAAAAAATTCGGGAAGATCAAAGATTAAAAGTTAGATGTATTTTTATCAGTAGATAGATTTTGATTCCTGATTGTCATCAATTTTCCCCACTTAAATGCGAACTGAATTACTAGAACCCAATAAGAAAATTCAACCAGTTTTGGTTAAAAGTTCATTCTTTTTAGTTGAAAAGTGTACTTTTTTATTGTTGGTTAAGAATCAATATTTTTTGGTTAGCAATTATAGTATTTGCTTCAAAATTGAATTATTTTGTTTTAAATTCAACAATTTTTATTAAAAAGTCAACCTTTTTGGTTGAAAATTAAAATATATTCGTTGAAAATTGAACTATTTTGGTAGAGAATTAAACTACTTAATTCAGAATTAACTTTTATGTTCACAATTCATACTTTAGGGTTGAAAATTGACCTGTTTTTTCTTTTTTTAGAAAATGCATTTTTTTTAGCTTGACAATTCAACAATTGGTCTAAAAATCAACTATTTTGTTGAAAAATCGTATTTTTTGTTGATGAACTGTTTCTTATTTAAAATTAAAACCTTTCTTCGATGTAAATTCATCTTTTTTGGTTAAAAATTTAATCACTTCGTTCAAAGTTGAACCACTTCGTTGAAAAATCTTTTTTTTTTTTTGGTTGAAGATTCATCATTTTAGTTTAAAATTCGTCTTTTCGGTAGAAAATTAATATTCTTGGATGAAAATTCGTCCATTTGGATAAGAATTCAACTTAAAGCGTTAAAAATTAATTTAATACAGTATAAACATTTATTTTATTTTGTTGATTTTTTTCCCCTATTTCTGTTTCTCGATTGAATCGTTAGCGATTTCTTAGCTGTCTTTCAAATCAACAATATTTGAAAATGATATAAAAAAGAATCTCTTTCAAAGCATTTTTTTTTCTAATTTCTTGAATTTTTGTTTATGGTTCTTAAAAAATGAGGCGAAATCTTGTAAAAAAGGGAGAAAAGGGGCAAAATTGGGGCAAGACCTTTGATTTTAGGTGTTTAAGGGGATTTTTCAAATTTAAGGGAGAAAATGAGAAAAGGGCGTTAAATGGTATTAGATAGCAAAGGGGACGAACAGTGTCTCTGTGATTTTCAAATTACTATTATTAAAAAGATGGATTAAATCTAAATTAGAATGATCTTTTGTATCAGGCAAAAATAAAAGATAAGATAATAGAAAAAATTGCTTTCAAAAGCAATCTTCATTTCAGAATGAATGCATGACACGTGAATCATAAACTGTTTTTTCAATATACGTTCTAAACTAGTTTTTACAATGTTCGTTTAAACTTAGAGGAGCTTGGTTATGTAAAAGGTCATACTTGTATATGAATGCCGTGTTGTTGTTTTTCACTTGCCAGCACGTAATTGCATCAATAACAACCGAACCATCTTCATAATTATTTTTCATCGCAAGATTATGGAATACGATAGAATGAAAATTATCATTCAAATCAATGATTGAACTTGATAAACGAAAAATAATTTACAGGACACAAATCTCAAAGATATTTTAGATTTCTAATTTGTCAAGTTTCATTCCATTCTTTATGAGTGATTGCAATGATCTGATATTATTTGACCGGAAGATTTAAAACGGAAAAAAAATTTTAATTGGGTACACTTTTTTTGGTCAAACCGGAACCCGAAGTTTTGGAAAATCGAATAACAGTACATTTGACCAAATTTTACTTAGGATGTCCACCAAAATCCTAAAAAAAATTCACGGCCATTAAAATAAAAAATTTTCAAAATTTGCAACTGGAATCAAATTGATTATTTCAAACTAAAAACTTTCAAAATTTTAATATGGTATAGCTACATATTACTAATAACTGATCAGATTTTCGGTCAAAAAATATAATTAAAATTAATTTCCCCGGGATTTCAAATTCATTCAAACATAACCAATTTTCTAATTAGTTTAGTTATTATAAATTAATCATTGTCAGATAGGGCCTACTGCATACTTAAAAATTTTTCAATTTTGAGCAATTAAATTGACAATTTATACAACAGAAATGATAAAATTTTAAATAGTTGAAATTGATCCTGTGTAATTATTATGACTGTTCTAATTGAAGATTGTCTGAAGTTTATAAAACTTTAATTCTAAATTATTCAACATTGAACGTTTTTAAATTGAAATTGTTTACGTTTCTAGAATTTATATTTATAATTGATAAATTACAAATGGTTCGATTTTAAACGCTTTAATTTGAAATTATCTGATTATGAAGCTTTTCATTTTAAATTATTCGATTTGGAATACTTGTCAAAATTCCTAAACAAACGCTTCTAACATGAAGTTGTTCAATTATTAAAAACATCATTTTAAACATTTTATACTTTGAAAATGAATAATTACACCTTATACATGAAAACTTTCCCAGCTTCTAAAATTAAACACACTTTGTGCAGTTTCGATATAACATTTTTTAGTTCGAAATCAAAAAGTGTAGTGGGAAATGAACTTTTTCAGCTTTCTAACCTAATTGTTTTTCCATTTAAATGGGAACTGAATTAATAGAGCACAACAAGAAAATCCAAATATTTTTTGTTTATCTAATTATTTTTTGGTTGGAAATTTTACTATCATACTTTTGGTTCAGAATTCATTTTTTCTGGTTACAAATTTTATTATTTGGTTGAAAATTTAATTATTTTGATGAAATTTCAACAATTTTTATTCAAAAGTAATCCTTTTTGAGTTGAAAATTTGAATACTTTGTTGAAACTAAACTCTTTTTCATAAAATTTTTTTTTCTCAGCTGAAAAATATTTCTTGGTTGAAAATTCAACTCTTTTATTGAAAATTCATCTTTTTGATTGGAAACGTTATCTTTTTTGGTTAAAAATTCAACTATTTAGTTGAAAATTCGTCTTTTTGGGTAGAAAATTCAACTATTAATTGAAAATTTATATATTCTTTTTGAAAATTCAACTGTTTTGTAAGGATTCAACAATTTGGTTGAAATTTTGTTTCCTTCCTGACTGAAAAATCTTTCATGGTAGACAATTCAAATCTTTTGGTAAAATTTTATTTTTTTGTTGATTTTAACTGTTTTTTATTTCATATTGATTTTTTTTTTTATTAATATGTCAACTATTACATTTTTTGTTGAAAGTTGATCTCTTACTTGGTTCGAAATGTAATCCTATCGTTGAAAATGCGTTCTTTTTTTTGGTTAAAACATCAACTATCACAATTTTCGCTTGATACTATTTTTTTTTTTTAAATTCATTATCGTCATTTTAGTAAGTTAAAAATCCATCTTTTTGGGTTAAAAATTCAAAATAATTCGACTGAAAAATGCAAACTTGATTATTTTGATGAAAATTCAACTATATTGGTAGAAAATTCTACTATTGGTTAAAAATTCATATTTATGTGTTTAAAATCTATATTTTCGTGTTGGAACTTCAATTTTTTTGTGGACAATTCATCAATTTGTTTGAAATGTTGTCTCCTTTTAGACTGAAAAATCTTTCTTGGTTGAAAATTCAATTCTTGGTAGAAATTTCATCTTTTTTGGTTCAAGATTCAAGTATTTTGTAGAAAAATCGTTTTTTTTTAATTAAAAATTAACTTTTTCAACTGAAAATTTAACTGTCCTGTTCTTGGTCGAAATTGATGATTTTTAGTTTTTTTTTAAATTGGTTAAAAATGAACTGGTTGATTAAAATTAATCTGTTTTGGCCGAGGAATTAAGTATTTTACTATTTTGTAACAAAGTTGTTCTTTTTTGTTTGAAAATTAATTTTTTAAACTGAAAATTCATATATTCGATTTTTGGTTGTAGAATAATCTTTTTTTAGTTGAAAATTCAACTTTTTGGGTACAAATGTTCTCTTTTTTGGTTGAAACCGCAACTGTTTGGTTGTAAATTTAATTTTTCTGATGAAAATTTAACTACGAATATTGGTAGAAAATTCAACTACTGGTTGAAAATTCATATTTTCGTGTTGAAATTCAATTTTTTGTATGGAAAATTAGACACTTTGGTTAAAATTTTGTTTCTTTATTGACTGAAAAATCTTTCTTGGTTGAAAACTTATATATTTTGGTAAAAATTTCTTCTTTTTTGGTAATTAATTCAACTATTTTGTGGAAAATTCGCCTTTTTTGCTGAACTGACCTATTTATAATCTAAAATAAAAAAAATTTCGTAGAAATATCAGCAATTAAATTTTTCGTTGAAAATTAATTTTTGTTCGTTAAAAATTGAACTATTCCATTATTTGTTTAAAATATCTCTTTTTTAGTTGAAAATCCAACTACTTGATTGCAAGTTTAATTACTTTGTTAAAAATTATTTTTTGTTTGGTTTAAAGTTCATTATTTTAGTTGAAAATTGATGTCTTTTGTTGAAAATGTAACTATTTTGTAGAAAATTACTTTTTTCTCTGTTAAAAATTAACCTTTTTAACTTGAAATTGAAGTACTCCGTTTTTTCTTTGGGAATTGATCTTTTTTAGTTAAAAAATGCATCTTTTGGTTAAAAATTCAACTAGTTGATTAAAATAAACCTGTTTTGATTGAGGAATTGATTATTTGGCTATTTCGTTGAAAATTTGTTCTTTTTTTTGTTTGAAAATTAATGCTTTTAAATGAAAATTTATCTACTCGATTTTTGTTTGCAAAATAACCTTTTTTTAGTTGTAAATGTAACTATTTAGTTAAAAATTCATGTATCTTGTAGATAATTTGACTTTCTTGGTAAAAAATTAATTTTCTTCGTTGAAAATTCCTTTTTAATTGAAAATTGAATTGTTTCGATAAAAATTTATCTATTTTGTTGAAAGTCTAATACATACTTTTACAGGAAATGTTAGGAATTTAAAGCGTCCCAAATGGAATTTAATGTAGTACCCACATTCATTTTATTTAAAAGAATTTATTACCCTATTTAGCCTGTTATCGGCACAGTTAAAAAATGTTTTTTTTTTACTTATACTAATGCTAACCTAAAAAACTGCACTATGTTTATTTTGCAATTTTTTTTCTTAAATGATCACTGGGGTTAATTATGAATAAATTCACAATTATTTTGCGACGTTTCGTCAGCCTGGTTTGCTGATCTCTTCAGGCTAAAATTTTATTAAAAACACCAAGATATAAAACAAGTACAAAAATTGTTTTTTGAAATTGATTTGAAAACTTGAAAACAAATTGCCATGAAAGTAAAAAGTAAAAATTCACATTTATAATAAAATAAATTGAAGTTAAAAATTTCAAATAGTAAGAAAATAAAATTAACGTTTACACGTCGCACAGTGGTCCAGTAATGGATTTTCGCGGACAAACTAGGCTAGAGGTCGTAATTTTTTGTCGATCTAAAATTTTTTTTTAATACCCTGGATAAAATTTCGCATTAATTCCTTGGAGGCCGAATTTCAATTTTCATTTTGTGTTTTATGTTATGTTATCAAATAATTTGAAAAAAAAAACAGATTTTCCAAAGTATTATTTATTATCTTCATGTAAACCAGTAAAGTATAACAGAAATCAATGAAAATTGATGCAAAGAAATAAACATAATAAGAATAAATTATTAAAGTGAAAATTTCACTGTTATAAACGAATTTTATAAACAAATATACATTTATAGAACTTTTATATGATTAAATATTTTCTTTTCATGAAAAATTATATTTAAAAACATCACAATGTTATTTCACACTGAAAATGTTGTTAGGCATAAGTATTAGTCATTATTATTAACAAATTATATAAACTATTGCATTATATTCGTGTGCTTTTACAGAAAAAAATGATTTTTTCACGAAGACTAGTTGCTTCAAATGACTGTAATATTATCAAGATGAGAAATTTTACTTAAAGTCAGCAACTAAAATTAGTATTAATAAATAATATAAAGAATTTTAATGTATTTGTGTCTTTTTACAGGAATATATTATTTGTTCACAAAGACTCGCTGTCAATGCCTTTTCTGTACTATCTAGCTGAGAATTTTTATTGTAAATTTACAATTTCAATTCTTAATAACAAATAATTTGAAAAATTATATATTATATAACAATTGTTAGTATTTGTGCCTGTGCATTAATCTGTATTGACTTCTGTTGTATTTTACTTGTTTACACGAAGATAAAAAGTAATACATTAGAAAATCTGATTTTTTAAAACTGTTTAATAACATAATATTTAACACAGAATGAAAATTGTAATTTGGCCTCGAAGGATTGATGCGGAATTTTACCCAGAGTATTTTGTTAAACTTTAAAATCGATTGAAATATACGATTTCTAGCTTAATTTGTCCGCGAAAATCCATTACTGGACCAATGCGCGCCCCAGCGCATCCGTGTATTTCATCAGGGAATAAGAGGTTATAACTGATTTTGCTAAATAGATTACTTTGATTAATAAAAAAAAAACATTCAAGTTGAAAATGCCTGGAATGATTTTTTTCGTTACATTAAGCTTTCCAGAATTATTATATTATATAATTTTTATTTAACAATGTTTACATTGTTTAAATAAACGGCCACCGTACCCCAGTGTACGGGGTACGCTAGCCGAAATGCAACATCCGTCAATTAATTAAATGTCAGATAATGACATGATTAAAAAGCAGTTTGGAGTAATAGCATATGTTCCCTGATAATGTAAGCTTCATCTTAAAAAATACACACATCAAAATCTCATTTTAATCATAATTTATAGGGCATTAGTAGATATGCTTAGGAGAGTTTAAGCCACTTTTACAAGAGGGATACAGAGCCAGGGATACTGAGCCACTTTCACAGGAGGGATACTGAGCCACTTCTACAAGAGGAAAACTGGGCCACTTTTACAAGAGGGATGCTCAGCCACTTTTGCAAGACAAAGTTTGGACATGTAAGACATCATCATTCATATTCAGACTCCATCATGCTGCGTTATAGACCAAGATTCCTACGTTACCGAGATCCAGAAGCTTCTAACCTGTTGTGGTAAATGACCGTGATAAGCTTCTAGAAAAATCTCGAGG
>JAUELO010000276.1:1848829-1864260 GCA_032357855.1 Amphibolips quercusostensackenii | reverse complement strand
CAAAGCTACCTAAATAGTAGTACAATAGAAAATTCTTTAAGTAACTAATAAATGCAGTGTATATAATTCGTGGAGTGTAAAATATCACGTGGTGCTTGATCCAAAGGACGGTTGTCTCGTGACTTTCCGAGAGATTCGGAAAAGTTTGAGCCGGTCCTCTATATTATTTGAAAAAATCAGTGAACAAAAATTCTATACATAAGCGATTTCGCTGTGGGTTTCTCCTATCGAAAAATTAATTTTCATCACAAAGCAAAGTTGTGAGATTGCAGGGCTCTGATCGCACGACTAATTGACTTTTTTTCATTTTTCTCAAAAGTTCGCTATACTTAGTTTCAGTTTTAATCACAATAAAACTTTTAAAATTGAAATTGAAATAAATGGTACCATTATAGTTAAAAAAAAATTAAAAATTGAATAATTTCTCATTAAAGCTTTATACTTCAAAAATGTTGAATTAATAGCGTTTGAAATTAAAGAATTTATGATTGCGTGAATCGGTATTCAAAGTTTTAATGTTCTTCAAATTGTAAGTCTTAACAGTTGAAAATGTTTAGGTCGAAAACGTTTAAATTCGATTAATTTCAAATTCAATTACTGACTTCAATCTCTTCCCCCTATTCCCCCCTTTTTAAAGAACAGAACCCAATAAGAAAATCCAACTAATTTTGGTAGAAAGTTAATTTCTTTTTGTTAAGAAGTCCAATATTTGGTTAAAAATTTAATTATATTGTTAAAAAATCAACTATTTTGTTAATCGGTTTTCTTTTTGGTTGAAAATTTATCTTGGTTAAAAATTAACTTTTTTTTGAAACTATAACTGTCTTGTGGAAAATTCGTATTTTCGGCATTAAAATTCAACTATCTTTTATTATCTATTTTGTTGAAAATGCATTTTTTTAAATTAATTTTTTTGGTTAAAAATTCATCTTTCTTGTTTGAAAACTATCTATTCGTTAAAAATTCAAGGTTTCTGTCTGATAATTTAACTGTTTTAGAAAAAATTCATTTTGTATGTTGGAAATTCAACTATTTTGTTGAAAATATAATTACTTTATTTGAAATTCAACTCTTTGGTTAAGCATTTAACTTTTTGGTTGGAAATTAAAAAAGTTTCATTTTAAGCAAAAAAAAAAAATAGTTTTTAATCTGAAAATATCAATTTTCAACACAAAATTTAATACTTGATATTTCAATCAAAACTGATTTCAATGAAGATCTTGAATCCCCTAAAACAGATTCATTTTCAACTAAGCAGTTGCATTGTAAACAAAAGAAATTGATTTTCACACAAAAAAGACCAATTTTCAACAAAATACGCAAATTCTAAACAAGATAGTTTTTTATTCAGTCAAAAAGATTAATTTTCTACAAAAAAAGGACAAATTTTCAACAAAATATATAAATTTTCAACAAGATAGTTTTATTTTGAAGCAAAAAGATTAATTTTCTACCAAAAAAGACCATTATGCAACTATTGCTAAAGTTAAATATTTTTAATTTAAAAATTTGACCATTTTGGTGAAAATTTATCTTTGTAGGTTGAATATTAATTATTTTGTTCAAGTAATCTTTTTTTGGTTCAAAAATTGAACTGTTTTGTTGAATGTTCCCCTTTTTGAATGATAAATTTGTCCTTATGGATTAAAAATCCATCTTATATAGTGTAAAAATAATCATTTCTGTTAAAAATTCAACTATTTAGTTGAAAATTTAATTACTTTGTTGGAAATTCAACTCTTTGGTTGATCATTTAACTATTTAGTTAAAAATTCAAATAGTTAAATTTCTAGTTTTAAAAATGAATTGTTAACGTAAACAGATGAATTTCCAAAAAAATGTAATAGTTGATATTTCGCCCGAAAGATTTTTATTTAAAATCTAAAACAATTGAATTTAGCCAATAAAGACGGATTTTCGACCAAAGATTTGAATCCTTAACTAAAAGAGAATAATTTTCAACTAAAAAAAAAATCAACAAAGAGCATAAAATTTCAACAAGATAGTTAAATTTTCAACTAAAAGGACTTAATTTCCTACCAAAAAAGACAAGTTTTCAACAAAATACATAATTTTTTGACAAGATAGTTACATTTTCAACCAAAAGGATTAATTTTCTACCAAAATAGACCAAAATGCAACTATTTCTGGTTTAAGTTTAATCTATTTTATTTGAAAACATGACCATTGAATTCATGTTTGTAGGTTGAAAATTCAATTATTTTGTTCAAAAGTCATCTTTTGGTTAAATATTTAATAGATTTGTTGAAAATTCCTCTTTCTGGATAATAAATTCGTCCATATGGTTGGAAAGTTCATTTTTGATGGTAATTATTCCTATTGAAAATGTAACTATTTTGTTGAAAAATTAATTATTTTGACGGCAATTTACTTCTTTGGTTGAACATTCAACTATTTGGATACAATTTTTTTTTTTTTTCAAAATATCAAATATTACATTTGGATGAGAATTCAACCTTTCGGGTTGAAAATTCATTGTCTTTTTTTTTAAATCGTCTTTTCGGCTTGAAAATTTGACAATTTGATTAAAAATAAATTTGTTTCTGGTTAAAAATTCATTGCTTTTAATTCAAAGTTTAACTTTTTTGTAGAAAATCCACGTATTTTGTTGAAAATTTGTCTTTTTTGGTAGAAATATTTTTTTGGTAAAAAATTGATATCTTTGTAGGTTGAAAATTCAACTATCTTTTTGTCGAAAATTCAACTTTTCAAGTTGGTAAATGAACTGTACTTGAAAAAATCGTCTTTTGGTTAAAAAGCCGTCCCTTTTCGTTGAATATTTAACTATTTCATTGAAAATGCGATACATTTTGATTTGAAACCAAAGAAATTGCAAGCGTTCTTCCTGTGAATTGTGAATTATTAAAAAATTAATAATTTCACATTTAAATTACAGTCTCAAATTTAAAGTCTTCATTGTTGAATAATTTCAAGTTTAAAGTGTTCAAAAAGAATGTTCCTGAAGTTCAAAATTGGTGTAAATTATAAGCTTCTCACAACTGAAAATAATCTAAATTGACAAATTTAACATTTCAGAAAGAAATATTTTGAACCCAGATTCGGAATCCTTGAAGCTGAATGAATATTGTTAAAAATTGTTTTTAGCTTTGAATTTTACTTTGATTGTGCAAAGAATATTTGAAAATGAATAAAAATTATGTACTCTTTATTCCTAAATGAATATCGCTATTATTTTAGTCATTCAGTGTTAGATACTGCTTGTTTTTATTATTTTTATGAAAATTAGATGCGAATTCTTTTCGATTTTTTCAAGCCTTAATTCGATCCGAGCCCTGGATTGAGATTAATATTATGCATGAAATACTGCGTTTAATACTTAAAAGTAACTAAATCGTATTCCTTGATATGTAAAGTGCAGCCAACGTATAGATCACTAACCATGTTTGCGATTCGAGCAAGCATCTTTAAAATTCGTCGTGTTAAAAGGAACAAAATAATCATCATGCAAAAGCCTGATGATCGCTTCAACTGGACACAATTTCGTTTCCTTTTTTGCTCGTTCATTTTCCTCATTTCTTTCAACGTAACTGGCACTGTAGAAATTTGCATTTTTGCAAAAGCGGATCTTTTGAGTTAAGTCTTTTCCATTCACGACCACGCGGAAATAAAAGTCGCTCGCAACGTGGTTTTCGTTTTTCGGATTAATTTTGTAGATCTCGATGATAAATCTGGAAGCATAATGAGGCAAAAGCGCTTGATCAGCGAAGATGCCCAAGGCAGTGGACAGATATTCGAGAGTCCTGTCGTGGCCCGAATATAAAACTATCTTTGGCTTACTTTCGGACATAATTCGCAACATGTGATTAACGATATTGCGAACAAGTCCGTAGGCTCTGAGAAGCCCGTGCTTTCGGCGAGATTGACTCTTTCCATGTTGACGAGCCTCCCATTCTGTGTAAGCGAAAATCCCGGTTACGTGGTCTGCTTTCACGCAAAGCCTCTGGGATTCAAAATCCAAACAAGGAAGTGCAGCGTTGTGGCAAACGTAGGTCAAAAGGGCATCGACGAGGGTGTTTGGATTTGTTGTCTGTTCTGGCATTTCTAAAACAATGCTCGAGGCTTGTTTGATTAAATCTGCAACTGCCGGGTGAGACTTGAGATGGTTCGATATTTCCTTGAAAAGAGAAAAACAATGCTCTTACGAAAAAATACATAGTCTGTTCCATAGGTACTACCCAGTAAAAAAAGTTGAATAGATATAACGCGAAAACGAATTCCGGTTAGGTTTGGTGTATTCGATTTTCTGCCATGATCGAATTGGACCTTTAAATTTAATTCTACAATGCATTAGGCTCTATTCGATTGAGTTTATTTTATTAAATGAAGGGAAATTACAAATTTTTCAGGGCAGAAATTAGTATAATTATGAAAAATAAAGTTGCCTAAATATATTTGTTCGGTTTGAGCGAGCGATATTAACTATTTAACTGAACGGAGTGATATTAACCAAACTTTAACTCCAATTCGGCAATACACATGATTTGACAGACTCAATTCTGCAAGGTGCAGGGGGATGGACGCGGTGGGTAAATGGTAACTTCATTGCCGACAGTTGGTGTTGATTTTTTTACTGTTTAAAAATGTTTGAAAATTTACAAAATAAAGTTGAAAAGTTTTTTTTTCTGTGATTAGCAACAATTAAACATTTTTTACTAAAGCTAGAGGAAGGAAACGCGCGCTAAATAGCTAAGCAGAAGAAGATAAAACAGTGGAACAGATTGATACTGATGCAACAATAAATTGCCGATAACGAGAATTAAGGAACGGGATATCACATTTATGAACATTATCACAATTTCAAATACCAATTTTTAAATAATTTTTAGTTAATTTGTATACTCGGTAGTGTTAACAAAATTATTTTGTTATGATTGAAATTTCTTTTATTTACTTTCATGATAATTTAAAAATGCGTTTGTAAAATCACCTAGTTTATGTGAAAATTTTATAAATATTGAAAAACATAAAAAATTAACTGCACCAACCAAAACCTATTTATGCACTTATTTTATCATAATAAATGTCCGAACGTTATGAAATTTGAAAATCTGTCTACTTTTATTGTCAGTATTCCTTCTTTACTTCTATTATAATAATATTATCATATATTATAACAAAATAATTGAAAATAAAATCAAAAAAAGAAACAAATTTCAAAATTCAATACATGTAAAAGTAGTTAAAAACTTATTCGAATGTTAGTTGAAAAATATTAAAATAATTTGAATCATTATAGATATCCAGAAGTAACTATTTTGTGAATGATTCAGTTCTTATTTTATTTTAATCTAAAAGTATCCTACATATAGAAGAGAACTGGAAAACTTTGGGAAAGCTATGTGGCGCGCGCTTTCTTGCTCTAGTTTCAGTAAAAACTGTTTAATTGTAGCCAATTACAGAAAAAAAAACTTTTCAACTCTATTTTAAAAATGAAAAAAAAACCTTTGAAATAATAACAAAATTTTAAATCAACTATCAGTAATAAAGTTACGAGTTACACACCGCGTACATCACCCTGCATCCTGCAGAATTGAGTCTGTAAAATCATGTGTATTGCCGAATTGGAGTCAAAGTTTGGTTGATATCACAACGTTCAGTTAAATAATTAATAGCGCTCACCCAAACTGCACGAATGTATTTGAGCAACTTTATTTTTCATAATTATACTCATTGCTACGCAGCAAAATTTATAATTTACTTTCATTTCATAAAATAAACTCGACTGAATAGAGCCTAATGCATTGCAGAATTGAATTTAAAGGTCCAATTCGATAATGATTGAAAATCGAATACACCAAACCTAACATGAATTCGTTTTCACGTTATATCTTTTCAACTTTTTTTACTGGGTGGGACTGAGTTTCTATGCATATTGGAACCAAGAAAAGATTTTTATTGTAAATCAAAAATAATTGTATTGAACCAAAAAGGACGAAATTCCAACAAAATGAGCTTTCTCTAAGACAGTTGAATTTTCAACCAAATAGGTCAATTTCCTACCAGAAAGGTGAATTTTCAACACAAAAGATTAATTTTCTACCAGAAAAGTTAATATCTCAACAAAATGCATACATTTTTAACGCAATAATCTGAACAATGAAAGTGATGTTAGCCTAAATTTTATTTCATCAATTTAATTTTTTTTTTTCGTTTCTAGGAAATTTTAACCCTAATAGCGCGGAAGATTCCTGGAACGTTCCCGCAACGTGTAAAACGTCCACCGGTTGGGAATGTTCCAAACAGAAATTACCGTTATTATTATTACTATTATTATTATTATTATTATTAAATATCGTGTAAACCGTGAGCAAAAGGTGAAAATCGATGATAGTTTATGATATGGATATTATATTATAATAAAGTATATGCGGTACTCAAAATTCAAAAATGACATCCATTTTTAACCTATCTCTTACGGTTTACGAGATAATTGTTGTTAAAAATACCAATAATGGAAGGTCCCTCTCAGGTCCCATTGGAACGTTCCCAACCGGCAGACATTTTACACGTTGCGGGAACGTTCCTGGAACATTCAGTGCTAGTAGGGAACTAAATAGTTGAATTTTCAAACTAAAAAAGATCAATTTTGTGCACAAATAGAGTTTTTATAAACAGTTAAGAGATGTTATTTTCAATAAAAAAATCAAAAAAATTCTGCAAAACAGTTTTTTTCTTCCACCAAATAGTTCAATTTTCAACCGGAAAATATGATTTTTAAACAAAAAAGGTAATTTTCAACCAATCATTTGAATTTTCAATAAAATAGTTAAATTCTCAATTGAAAAAATTAATTTTTAACGAAATAAACGAATTTTCAACTAAAATCATGAATCTTTGATAAAAAAAGAACTTTTAAGAAAGTAGTTCAACTTTCAACCAAGGAGTTGAATTTTCAACATAAGGAGAAGCATTTTCAATTAAACTTAAAACAGTTGAATTTTCAACTAAAAATTTGCATTTTTGCCCAAAAAATAAATTTTTTATAAAAAAATTGATTTTCTATCAAAGCGACGAATTTTTTTAACAAATCACATGAATTTTTAACCAAATAGTTAAATTTTCTGCCAAATTGTTGAACTCTCAAGCAAAAAATACTAATATTTTACCAAATAATGGAATTTCGAACAAAAAAGTGAATTCTCAACCGAAACAGATTAATTTTTAACAAGAAGTTTTAATAAAAAACGGTGAACTCTCTACATAGAGAATTTTTACAACAAAAAAGATAAATGTTTAACAAAACAGTTGACTTTTTATTTTCAAAAATTGCAATAAAATTGCTGAATTATCAAGCCAAAAGACGAATTAGCAAGCCAAAAGACGAATTATCAACAAAAGAGTTGAATTTCCAACTATGAAGTATAACTTTTTAAAAAAATTGTTGTATTTTAAACAAAATAATTCACTTTTGATCCAAACAATAAAACGTTTATCCAAAAAAGATGAATTTTCATTACACAAGATTAATTTTCTACCAAAAAATATGATTTCTTGAAATAATACATAAATTTTCAACCAAAGATGAGATAGGATAGATGAGATAGGCCGATTCTATACATAGACTCCCACCTTATCGACATCGAGAAGCTTCTAGCCTGTAGTGGTTCGTGTCCGTGCTAAGTTTTGTAGAAAAGTAGTTCGTGTTCATGCTAACTTTCTAGAACATTCTTGATGACGTAATCATTAATTCCTACCTTACCGACATTTTTGATGTCATCAAGAATGTTACAGAAACTTAGCATAGACACGAACCACTTCAGGTTAGAAGCTTATCTCTGTCGGTAAGGTAGGTATCTATATAGAAAACCGGCCTATGTCATCTACTTATATTTTCAAGCAAGAAGATTAATTTTCTACCAAAAAAAAAAACAAAAATATTTCAACAAAATACATCAATTTTTAACGAAATAATTTAATTTTCAACAAAGAAGATTAATTTTTGGCCAGAATAGATGAAATTTCAACAAATTACATAAATTTTCAACTAAATAGTTTATCAAATCAGTTTAAAGTTATTTGCAACGAACCAAAAAATAAAATTTGTAACGAAAAAAACTGAATTCATATCAAAAATTTAATACTAGACTTATCAACTGAAAAGAATGAACTGTAAACCAAAAATAGTTACGTTTTCTTATTGGGATCTATTAATTCAGTTTGCATTTATAAGTGGAAGAACGGAAAAAAACTAGAAACTTTGAAATTTCGATTAAAAAATAAAGTTGGTTTTCCATTGCACACTTTTTTATTTCAGACCATATACTTGTAAATTCGGACTACAAAAAAGTTTAATACTTGACAAATTTCATGAAGCTATTTTCTTTAAATTTGTGACACTATTTTTGATCTCTGAAGGCATTTGGAAAATTGTAAAAATGGATGTCTTGAAAAAATGTAAACTTTTTAAACAAATTCATTTTAAGGTTTGTTAATGGGAACATTTTTAACGTTCATGATTTATTAATTTATTAACGCATTTCGATTCTCAGATTCATGGGGTGAGTTAAAATATATACAACGTTTGCAGAACTATAAGCAAGTTTCTTTTCTGTTTCTTCAGAGAGAATGATCGCATTGTCGCCTTCGAGCATTTGCGGAGTAATTTGAAGTTTGTTAATTTTTTGCATCAATTCTTTCAATATTTTAACCTGACTTATTTCTATACTGATTTTCTTATAATGATTTTTCTAGAACCGCAAAAAATTTTTAAGAAATTCATTATAGAAAAATCATTATAAGCCTGTACTCAGTGGTGTAGATGGCGCCAAGACACTTTCTTGTCACATGGGGAATTTTTCAAATTATCTTTTTTGTTAAAAATTCTACTGTTTTATAGAAAATTAATCTTTTTGGTTTGGAAATTCAACAATATGGTAGAAAATTAAACCATTTGGTTCAAAACGAAACTTTTTGGTTTAAAAATTATATTTTTGAGTTGAAAATTCAACTCTTTTGTAGATAATTAATCATTTTTGCTTTGAAATAAAATAATTTTGTTGAAAATTCATGATTTTGTTCAAAATTCGTCTTTTTTGGTAGAACATTTTTTAATCTTATTGGTCGAAAATTCATCTTTTTGGATTTTGGATATTTCCACGGATTTTATGGGATTTCAAAAGATTTATACGGATTTCCAAAAAGTATCACTAATCACAAGGGATTTCAACGGCTTTCAAGAGATTGAAAAATATGTTTACGACTCTCAACGGCTTTAAAAAATGTCTAGGGATTTAAATGAATTATTTTAAAAAAAATTTAATGAATAAGGTTAATTTAATTTATTTTCCAGGTATTTCAAACAATTTCTACTTATTTTAATGGATTTTTACGATTTCCAACTATTTCAAGGTATTTAAAAGGATTTCAACTAATTTCTAGGGAACTAACAGGAATAAATAAAATTTTATTTCACGGAATTTCAAAAATTTCAAGAGACTTTCAAGAATTTTAAGGTATTTAAAAGGTTTCTATGTGATTTTGAAAGATTTCTAGGGATTTCCAAACATTTCCACTAATTTTAAGGGATTTCAATAGTTTTCAAGATATTTCAAAATATTTCTAAGGATTTTAGAGGATTTCAAAGATTTCCAACAATTTCCGGAGATTTTAAGGAATTCCCAGAAATTTCGAAGGAGTTTCGCGGATTTTAAAGCTTTTCAAAGGATTTTACGGGATTTCAAAAGATGCCAAGATATAATTTAAGATTCAAAAGAATTTCAAGGCATTTCAAAGAATTTCAAGATATTTGAAAGAATTTCAAAGTATTTCACAGAATTTCACAAGAATCAAGAGATTTTATTGAATCTCCAAGGATTTCGAGAGAGTAAAAAAATTTCTAGAGATTTTAACGGGGTTTTTAGAGAACTTTAGGGGTTAAGTTAAATTTAATTTCTATTCCATGGATTTTATACGGTTTTTACTTATTTTAATAAGTTAAACGGATTTTAAGGCTTTTAAAATGATTTTGAGATTTCAAAAGATTTCTACGGATTTCTGAACAATTTCACTAATTATAAGGAATTTCAATGATTTTTAACAGATTAAGAATATTTCCACGGATTTCAAGGGCTTTGAAAAATTTCTAGAGATTTTAATGAGTTTTTTTTTTAACTTTAATGAATACATTTAATTGAATGTATGATCCAGGCATTTCAAAGGACTTCAACTCATTCAAATGTTTTTTACGATTTCCAAAGATTTCAAGGGATTTTCAAGAATTTTAACTAATTTATAGAGCACTTTGAGGAATAAATAAAATTTTATTTCAAGGGACTTCAACTACTTCGAGGGACTTTTACGGATTTTAGGGCTTTTCCAAGAATTTTACGGGATTAATTTATATTCCAGAAATTTCAAACCATTTGTACCTTTTTTACTAAATTTTTTCAATTTTTAAAGGTTACACAGTTTTTGGCAGATTTTAAAATATTTCCACGGGTTTCAAAAGCTTACAAAATGTCTAGGGATTTTAATAAGTTTTATTAAGAGAATTTTAATGAATAAGTTTAATTCAATTTATATTTCAAGGATTTCAAACCAAATAGTTCCACTGATTATACGGAATTTAATCGATTTTTAAGAGATTGAAAAATATTTCGACGGATTTCAAAGAATTAAAAAAATGTCTAGAGATTTTAATTAGTTTTTTTAAAAAGAATTTTAATGAATAAGTTTAATTTAATTTATATTCCAGGTAATTTTTAAAGACTTTGATTTATTTTAATAAATTTTTACGATTTATAAAGATTTAAAGGCACTATAAGTGATTTTAACTAATCTCGGAAAAAATTTAGGGAATCAATTGAATTTTATTTTAAGGGATTTCAAGAATTTTAAGGGACTTTTACAGATTTTAAGACTTTGAAAAGGATTTTATGGGATTTCAACCAATTTCTGCAGATTTCCAAACATTTTCACTAATATTAGGGGATTTAAATGTTTTTCAAGAGATTTAAAAATATTTTCACGGTTCTCAAGGGCTCTCAAAATTTTCTAGGAATTTTAACAATTTTTTTTAGAGAAATTTAATGAATACGTTTAAATTAATTTATATTCCAGGGATTTTAAACATTTTTTACTTATTTCAATGAATGTTTACATTTTCCAAAGGTTTCAAGCGATTTTAAAGGATTTCATCTAATTTCTAGAGAACTTTCATGAATAAATAAATTTTACCTTCAAGGATTTCAACCATTTCAATGGACTTTCATGGATTTTAAGAGTTTTAAAATGATTGTATTAGGTTTCAAAAGATTTCTACGGATTTCCAAACATTTCCACTGATAATAAGTGATTTAAACGGTTGTTAAAAGATTTTATAATATTTTCGCAGATTTCAAAAAATTTCGTCAGATTTTTAAGTGCATTCAAGGATTTCAACTAATTTCTAGAAAACTTCTGGTCAAAAATTAAATTTTATTTTAAGGTTTTTTCCACGAATTTTGACATTTTCAAGGAATATAGAAACATTAAACCAATTGCAAAATACTATAAGTTATTTTAAAAGATGCAAATAAATTGCAAGAGATTAAACCAATTTTACGGGATTACAAAGAATTTTGCAAGATTTTCAAAGATTTTGAGGAAGATTTCTATAAAATTTCAAGCGAGTTTAAAAGTATTAAGAGACTTTACAGATTTCCGTAGTATTTTATTTGTCAAGAACAGTACCCCACTGTGAAATGTTACACTATTTTCTTATGGATTTTCTTTGTAAAATACCTTGAAGTACCTTAGAATTCTTTGAAATCCCTTGAAAATTGTTTAATCTGTTGAACTCTTTTTTTTTTTAAATCATTTGAAATAATAACTTAAAATCGTTTGAAATCTCGTAGAATCCTATTAAACGTTATCTAAAATTAAAATTTATACTCTTTATAAAAAGAAAAACAAATTTCAAGAATTTAAAGTTACCTTTGAATGTAATTTTAAGTACTTGTCAGCGGCAGAACAGGCGCAATCAGAATAACAGAAAGCGTAGCTCTGGCTTTCCCTCAGGGAGATTTTACCTAAATTCTGAAAGCCTTCGTTTTCCAAAAAAGCATAGAGAAGTGCGACAGCACTCTGAACTGTTCTTCGATAGCGTGTACTGAAAACGACGACATCTTTGGAAGTTAAGGTGCTGTTTGCCAAATTTAGTTTGTGGTAATACGAATTTCGAAGTACCAGGCCAATTTTGAGAAGTTGGCCCACGCCTAAAGTCGTCAACTGGCCAAGTTTGCAGTCTCTAGAACTGGACGGAAGCATTGGAAAGCCATGAAAAGGTCCCAGAAATTGAGCCCATGCTGTTCGAGAATAAAGTGTTGTGTTTTGTAGAAAATTTTGATAATTTTGGTATACAGTGTCCAGATCCGGATTTCCGGCAAAATCTCCGGCACAATTTACGGTACTTATATTTCGCACGTGAGCCAATGGTCCTCTGTCTCCGTGTCGAATCAAGATTATTATTCCTCCAAGGGTCAAATTTCCATCCACTTTTCCTAGAATAAAAATGAAAAAATGTTATTAAAAATTGTGTTTCATAGTTTTTAAATATAAATTAAATTTATTCATTAAATTTATCTAAAAAAACCTGTTGAAATAAAATGTAAGCTCGTCTGCACGTCTCCAGATTTTCATTTTCTAATATTAAAAACATAAACTTTTTAATAATCCATAACGAATTTTTTAATATTAAGAGTTCTAAAATTTTTTTCAACGAAAACTTTTAAAATTCTTTGGAACCTATTAAAATAATATAAAATCTTTAAAATCCTTGGACATTTTTTCATGTCCTTCATATCTCTTGAAATGGTTGAAATCCGTAGGCATCCCTTCAAATAAAACTTATTTTATTCCCTAACGTTTTCTAGAAATTCGTTAAAATCCATTAAAAAGTAGAAATCATTTGAAATCCCTTGGATATTAATTAAATTAAATTTATTATTTAAATTAAAATTATTAATTAAATTTGAATTATTAATTCAATTTATCTAAATAACCCCGTCAACATAACATACATGCATGCGTACACGTCCCTGGGTTTTTATCTTCTAATATTAAAAACATGAAATACTTAAGTCTCCATAACGACAAATTTATAATATTAAGAGTTCTAAAACTTTTAAAACTAAATATCTTAAAATTTTTTGGAATTTTTTGAAACAACTTAAAATATTTTAAATCTTTTGAACTTTTTTCATATCCTTCATATGCCATGGAATTTTTGAAATCTGCAGAAATCTCTTGAAATAAAATTTATTTTAGAAATTTAATTTAATTTTAATTTAATTTTAGAAATTCATTAAAACATCTTAAAATACTTGAAAATATATTTTTAGATATCTTTGGAAATCATAAATATCGATTGAATTATGTAAAAATCATTTGAAATTCCTTCGATATAAATTAAATAAAAATTATTCAATACATTTATCTAAAAAAAAACCGTTCGGAAATAAAATACACGCGCGCGTTCACGTTCCTGGTTTTTATTTTATAATTTTAAAAAGAAAGTATTTAAAAATCGATCACAAATTTTATGATATCAAGAATCCTAAAATGTTTGAATCGAAATCTCTTAAAATTTTGTGGAATTTATTTAAATAACTTAAAATCCTTAAAATCCTTTGAAATTTTTGTATGTCCTTTATATCTCTTGACATTGTTGAAATCCGTAGAATTCTCTTGAAACAAAATTTATATTATTCCCTAAAATTCTTTAGAAGTTCGTTAAACCTCCTTAAAATAGTTTTAAATATTTTTAAACATCTTTGGAAATCGTAAGAATCCACTAGAGCATGTGGAAATCGCTTGAAAATCCTTCGATATAAATTAGCTAAAAAATATTCATTATATTTATCTTAAAAAAACTGTTAAAGTGAAATGAACGTACGCATCCACATCCCTGAATTTTTATTTTCTAATACTAAAAATATAAATATTTAAAAATCCATAACAAAAAATTTTTAAATATTGAAAGATCTAAAATTTTTTTAAAAAGAAATCTCTTGAAATTTTCTGGAATATTTTTAAATAACTGAAAATCTTTAAAACCCTTTGAAATTATTGAAATTCGTAGGATCTCTTGAAATAAAATTTATTTTATTTCTTAAAATTCTTTATGAATTAATTAAAACCTCATAAAATACCTTAAAATCTTTAAGATTCATAAAAATCCATTAAAATAAATAGAAATAATTTGAAATTCGATCAATATAAATTAATTTTAAAAGGCTTTTAAGTAAAAGCACGCCGGTGCCCATTTCCCTGGATTTTTATTTTCTAATATTAAAAACATAAATATTTAAAAATCCATGACAACCAATTTTTTAGTATTAGGAGTTCTAAAGTTTTTGAAATTAAATCTCTTGAAATTTTTTGAAATAATTTGAAATACTTCAAATATATGGAAATTTTTTTATATCCTTCATATCCCTTGGTTTTTTAAAATCTGTAGAAATCTCTTAAAATAAAATTTACTTTATTCCACAAAGCTCTCTCGAAATTCATCAAAACACCTTCAGATACTTAAAAATATTTTTGAATATCTTTAAAAATGATAAAAATCGATTAAACTATGTAAAAATAATTTGAGATTCTTTCGATATAAATTAAAATAAAATTATTCAATACACTTATCTACAAAAAACCTTCTGAAATAAAATGCATGCGGATGTTCACGTACTTGGTTTCTATTTTCTAGTATCAAGAATTTAAAAATTTTTTGAATCGAAATCTCTTGAAATTTTGTGGAATTTATCTAAATAACTTAAAATCTGTAAAACCCTTTGAAATTTTTGTATGTCTTTTATATCTCTTGAAATTGTTGAAATCCGTAAAAACTTCTTGAAATAAAATTTATATTATTCTCTAAAATTATCTAAAAACTTGTTAAAACTCCTTAAAATACTTTTAAATATTTTTAAGTATCTTTAAAAATCATAACAATCCATTAAAATATGTAAAAATCATTTGAAAGTAATTCGATGTAATTTAAATAAAAAATATTCATTAAATTTATCTTAAAAACCCGTCAAAATAAATGTACGCACGCGTTCACGTCCCTGGATTTTTTTTATATTAAAAACATAAATATTTAAAAATGCATAAGAACACATTTTTTAATTATTAAAAAATATAACATTTTTTGAGAGATCTAAAATTTTTTGAAACGAAATCTTTTGAAATCTGAAGATCATAAATGTTGTTAATCACATATTGCTAAATTTTAAATAGCAGTATTTTTCAAAATTTTCAATTGAAAATTGTTTATATTTGAAAAATGTATATGAACAATTGATAATTTAGAAATTGCAGAATTCTAAACGAAGAAATTATCTAATATTACAAAACGAAAATTGTTTAATCTCAAACGCTTATTATTTGAATTTGTCTAATCACAAAAAACA
>JAUELO010000276.1:1822506-1834669 GCA_032357855.1 Amphibolips quercusostensackenii | reverse complement strand
GAAACATTGTGTTTAATTTTTTAATTGAAAATCTGCTTCAATTTATAATTCCTTTTGCAGGAATTATACTTCGCCCACGATGAGATTTTATTAAACGAAAATTAAAAACAGTTTCACCGGCTTGTATAGTTTAATACCGCAGTTCTTGACCGAGGTATTTCATTCAATTAAAATTTCATACGAATTTTTTTCTAGGCATAACTCCATATAATATAAAATATCAATAATACTTCTGGTCACCAAATGGAGATATAGGTTTTAAAGAAATGAACTATGAATTCGGAAAATTTTGCTGACTTCGATTGCAATTTCGTAAAATTAAAAATGTTTGAAATAATGCAATTTTTTAAAATGTGGATTCCTGTAGATTCAAATATTTCGAAATTAGAAAGCATTAACATTACACAACGTTCAAATTAGGAACCAATCGAAATTTAAACCAACAAGAATGTAAAATTTCTAAAAATTCTTTAAACATTACAAATCTGGAAGCTTTGAATATTAAAAAAGTCTTCATTTAAAACTTCTAAGACCGTTGATTTTCGACCAATTGTATTCCAAAATTGTAAGCATTAACATTCAATCTTTTTTTATTTTTCAACTTAAAAGCATTCCAACTTAACAATCTGTTAATATTACAAGTTCAAATACTTTAAAAGATATAAAATAAAATAAAGAACAAATTTTCTGTCAAATAATTGAACTTGCAACAAAAAATATGGATTTTCAACCAAGAAGATTAGATTTCTACTATAAAAGACGAAATCTAAACAAAATACGTACACTTTGAACTAAAATAGATTTTTCAAGCTAAAAATATGAGATTTCTACAAAAAAAATTGTATTTTCGATTGCATAATTACAGTTTTAACAAAAAAGATAACTTTTCAAACAAGAAAATTAATTTTCTACTAAAAGACGAATTCTCAACAAAATATTTAAATTTTCAACCAAATAGTACAATGGTTAACTAGGAAGATTACATTTCTACCAGAAAAGATGATTTTTTAACAAAATACATAAATTTCTAACTAAATAGTTGAACTTTCAATCAAGAAAAATAATTTTCTAGCAAAAAAGACGAACTTTCAACAATTTACATCAATTTTCAATCAATTATTGAACATTTTTATATAAAAAATTAATTTTGAACAAAAAATCAAATAGTTACATTTACATTTAAAAAAATTAATTCTTAATAAAAATAAACGTATCTTCTACAAAATAATCGAACGTTCTACAAACTGTTGTATTTCCTACACGAAACAGTTGAATTTTCAACCCAAAAATATGAAGTTTCAACAGAAAAGTTAATTTTCCATCAAATATTTAAATTTTCGGTTAAAAATAAATTTTTACCCCCTAAAAGGGTAGTTTCAATAAAGTAGTCCAATTTTCAACCAAAGATATGAATTTTCTTTTAAAATTATGAATCTTTAACAAAAAATTTAATTTTTAAGGATGTAGTTCAACTTTCAACTAAGGAGTTGAATTTTCAACCTAAAAAAATTAATTTTCAACAAAAACTATGATAGTTGATATTGCAAAGAAAAAAGAATTTAATTTTGAATAAAAAACAATAGAATTTAACCAAAAGACGAATTTTCAAAGAAGTACTTTTATCCCCAACTAAAACTGATTAATTTTCAACCAAGCAGTATTATTAAAAAATATACACTATTAAAAAAAAGACGAATTTTCAACAAAATATTTAAATTTTCAACCAAATAGTAGAATGTTAAACTAGAAAGATCACATTTCTACCAGAAAAGATGAGTTTTTAACAATATACATAAATTTCTAAACAAATAGTTGAAATTTCAATGAAGAAAAATAATTTTCTAGCAGAAAAGACAAACTTTCAACAATTTACATTAATTTTCAATCAATTATTGAACATTTTTAAGTGAAAAATCAATTTTGAGCAAAAAATCAAATAGTTAGATTTACATTAAAAAAAATTAATTTTTAATAAAAATAAACGTATCTTCTACAAAATATTTGAACGTTCTACAAACTGTTGTATTTTCTACACGAAACAGTTGAATTTTCAACCCAAAAATATGAAGTTTCAAGAGAAAAGTTAATTTTCAATCAAATATTTGAATTTTTAGTTAAAAATAAATTTTTACCTCAAAAAGGGTAGTTTCAACAAAGTAGTTCAATTTTCAACCAAAGATATGAATTTTCTTTTAAAATTATAAATCTTTAACAAAAAATTTAATTTTTAAGGATGTAGTTCAAATTTCAACTAAGGAGTTGAATGTTTAACCCAAAAAAATGAATTTTGAACTATAACTATAATAGTTGATATTGCAATGAAAAAAGAATGAAATTTTAAATAAAAAACAATTGAATTTAACCAAAAGACGAATTTTCAAAGAACTACTTTTATCCTCAACTAAAAGTGATTAATTTTCAACCAAGCAGTATTATTAAAAAATATAAACTATTAAAAAAAAGGCGAATTTTCAACAAAATGTATAAATGTTGAACCAAATAGTAGATTTTTTAACAAAAGTGATCAATTTTCTACGAAAAAAGACGACTTTTCAACAAAATAATTGAATTTTTAGTTTAAAATATATTATTTTTAACCAAAAATGGAATAGTACAATTTTCATTGCAACAAAAATCATTTTCGATTTGGCAAAGCATCTAAAAAAAAATTGGTTGCTTGAGAAAGTAGTTCAGCTTTCAAACAAGAAACTGAATTTCAAGCTAAAAAGATGAATTTTCAAAAAAATATAATAGTTGATATTGCAACAAAAAATACTTTAATTTTAAATAAAAAACAATTAAATTTAACCAAAAGACGAATTATCAACAAAGTACTCGAATCCTCAACTAAAACTGATTAATTTTCAACCAAGCAGTATTATTTTTAACAAAAGAAAATTATCTTTCACAAATAAGACGAATTTTCAACAAAATGCATAAATGTTTTAATCAAATAGTTGAACTTTTAACAAAGAAGATTAATTTTCTACAAAAACAGACGACTTTTCAGCAAAATAATTGAATTTTTAGTCTAAACTAGATTATTTTTAGCCAAAAATGTAATAGTTAAATTTTTGTTGCAAAAAAATAATTTTTAATTTGGCAAAACGAATTTTCAAAAAATTGAATGTTAAAGAAAGTAGTTCAAATTGCGACCAAGGAGTTGAATTCCAACCTAAAAAGATGAATTTTCAACAATAAATATAATTGTTGATATTGCAGCAAAATGATTTTAATTTTAAATAAAAAAATATTCAATTTAACCAATAGGGGAATTTTCAGCAAATTCCTGAATCCTCAGGAAAAACAGATTAAATGTTTTTAAACCAAAAAGTGTCATTTTTAACAAAGAAGTTGCATTCGCAACCAAAAAACTTTATTGTCTCACACAAAAGACGAATCTTCAACAAAATATATAATTTTTTAACTAAATGTTTGAATTTTCAACCGAAAAGATCAATTTTATACTAAAGAAGTCGAATTTTCAAGCAATTATTTGGATTTTCTAGTCTAAAAAAACCTTTTCAACCAAAAATGGAATAGTTAAATTTTCATTTAAAAAAATATTTTCATTTTAGAAAAGCTAATTTTTTACAAAAAACTGAAATTATAAGAAAGTAGTTTAATTTTCATCCAAAGAGTTGAATTTTAAACCAAAACAAATAAATTAAAAAAAAATATACACATAAAAGTTTATATTGAAACAAAAAAAGGTTTTAATTTTAAATAAGAAACACTTGAATTTAACCAAAAAATACGAATTTTCAACAAAGTATTGAATCCTCAACTAAAACAGATTATTTTTTAATAAAGCAGTTCCATTTTTAACAAAAAAATACATATTTTTTCTTCCGAAAAAGACAAATTTTTAATAAAATGAATAAATGTTCAACCATATAGTAAAATTTTCAACCAAGAAGATTAATTTTCTACCAAAATAGCAAATTTGCAACAATGACATAAATTGGCAACCAAACAGCTGAATTTTGAAACTAAAAAGAAAAAATTTTAACCAAAAATGGAGGTTAAATTTTCATTAAAAAAATTAATCTTCTACAAAACAGTTGAATTTATACCAGAATGTTAAATTTTGAAAACAAAAAGATGAACTTTCCATGCAGAATATGTAGATGAATTTACAATCCAAAAATATAAAGTTTATATAAAAAGTTAATTTTTAATCAAATAGTTGAATGTTAAATAAGAAAAATATTTTTTAACCCAAATAAGAAATCTTTAACAAAATACAACTTTTTAACCAAATACATAGTAGAATTTTCAACCGTCAAGATTACTTTTTAACCGAAAAAGTCGAATCATTAACAAAATACATGAATTTTTAACCAAATAGTTGAATTTTTAAACAATCCAAAAATAAATTTTCAACTAAGAATGGAATAGTTAAATTTTTATTGCAAACACATAATTTTGCACTTCGAAAAGCGAGTTTTCTACAAAAAATTGAATTTTCTACCGATAAGTTGAATTTTCTAACAAAAGAGACGAATTTTTAAGCCTCAAAGACAAGTTTTCTGCAAAACAGTCGAATTTTCAACCCGAAAATATGAGATTCATACAAAAAAGATTCTTATTAAAAGCTCTGCAAGTTTTTGAATAAAATAATCTCGTGAGTAGTATGAAATCTAACATAAAATAATATTCATTGAAGATCGTTCGTAAAAAGTTCAATTTATAAGAAAAAAATGATCATTTACCACTTAGAGTTTTAAGTTCTACGACCATAACGTTGTTAATTTATTTGTTTACTATTTTTGAAATCGAATACAACAATTTGTTCTCAACCGGACCAATTTTTAAATGATAATGCTACTGTAAAATTAATTCATGTACTAATAATAATCATGATTCCTGAACTAATAAATAATTATTTTGGAATGAATGAAACAAAAGTAAACAGTTTTCAAATATCCCGCAATATGGATTTCCTCCTCGAAAATTGTCGTCTGCTATACGCCGCAAAGCGGAAATTTGTTTTGGCGCGTTGTCAAATTGTTGACAGTTCTAGCTTCTATCGATCCGGGGAACTTGATTGATTTTAATAATAAAAAACGCCCAAAATAAAGAAAAAAAATGTTGATAAAAGTAAAAAAATTACCTGCGACAAGAAGGAAAATCCAGACACTGAGGATGACATAGCAGTAGAATGCTCTGTGTTGGTAAGAGAGTCGAACCATTTCCGACAACATTTTGTCGATTTCTGCGTCGGTGGTCACGGCAATTATCACTTTTTCGATCGCAGAGATAACGATCGCGATGAGAGTGATAAGAATAATTGAGAAGAAATGGATGGATCTTGGTCCAGTGTCGATTAGACCCGGATTGACGCATCCTTCGCTCAGTCTATTTTTCACGTACCCGTCGCCCACAGCAGCGGCATGTCTCGCCCAAATTTCAACTTTGATTACTTTCCGAATTTCACTTTATTATTATCACATCAGCACAATTTCTCGAAGCCACAGAAGGGCTCTTCTCAGGAAGAAATCGACGTTTTGCCGAACGCGTACATTTACAACGCGTCGTGGAAACACAAAGTCCTTAGTAGGTTAACCACGCGCAGGCGCCTTGTGATGCCACCCTCCATACAATTACGGAGTCGAGCGTCAGTGTCAGGAACACTAATAAAGAGAATTGAAAAATTCCCGAAAAACAAAATCCCTGAATAATAAAATTTTCAATATATAAAATTCTCGAATTTGAAAATTCAAGAATAATAAGATTCTCGAACAGTTCATAATATTGCCGAACTGGAAAATTCAAAAATAATAAAATTCCTGACGGTAAATTGACGAATCATAAAATTCCCAAATTTAAACAATTAAATATTTTTCGCATTAATATTATTTATTTATTAAAAATACAATAATCAGATATTTTCATCGAAAACAACTTCTTAATGCTTAAAATTTCTAAATTTATTGTTTGAATTAAAAATAACAATAACTGCAAAAAAATTTCATCCAGAAGTATATATTTTTTAAATTATTGTTATTTCAAGTACAAACAATAACTTAAGAAACTTTGAAAACATTAAAAATAATTTTTTTAAATAAAAATGTTTAATTATTGTATTTTTAATTAGTAAATATTATTTATAAACGATTTTTCAAAGTGTTTAAATTCAGGAATAATATGATTCAGGCATTTTCTAGTTCGGATATTATCTAATTCGGCAATTTTCTGTCGAGAATTTTTAAACTCGGGAATTTTATTATCCGTGAATGTTATGATTCGGAAATTTTATTATTCAGGAATTTTCCAACTCGGAAATTTTATTATAAAGAAATTTTGATTTTCGGAAATTTCATTCGGGAATTTTCCATCTAGGGAATTTTATCATTAAGAAATTTTATTACTCGGGAATTTTATTATTTGGGTATTTTGCAGCCCGGGAATTTTATTATTCGGGGATTCCCCAAATCGGTAATTTTATTATTCGGGAATTTTCCAACTTGGAAATTTTATTATTGATAATAAAATTCTCGATTTAGAAAATTCCCGAATTATAACATTTACGGATAATAAAATTCCCGTATAGTAATATTTCTTAAAAGGATGTTATTTTTAGGGAATTTTATTATTCAAGAATTTTAATATTCGGGAATTTTCCAACTCGGGAACTTCATTGCTAAGGAATATAATGATTCAGGAATTTTCCAACTCTGGAATTTCATTATTAAGAAATTTGATTTTTTAAAAATTTTATTATTCGGGAATTTTATTATTCTGAGTTTTCTTATTCGGGAACTTTAGAGCTCGGAAATCTTATTATTAAAAATTTTATTTTTCGGGAATTTTATTATTCAGGAGTTTTATTATCCGGAAATTTTTTAATTCACGAATTTTATTATTCGGGAATTTCATTATAAGGAAATTTTATTTTTCTGGAATTTTACTATTCGGGAATTTCATAAATCGAGAATTTTATTATCTGAGAATATTATAATTCGGGTAATGCATTGTTTGCAAATTTTTCAACTCGGGAAGTTTATTATTAAGAAATTTTATTTTTTGGGATTTTTCCAATTTGTGAATTTTATTACTGGGGAATTTGATAATTCAAGAACTTTATTATTCACGAATTTTCCAACTCGGAAATTTTATTATTCGGGAACTTTCCTACTAGGGCATTTTATTATTAAGAAATTTTATTATTCGGAAATTTTATTATCCAGGAACTTTATTATACGGGAATTTTTCAACTCGGGAATTTTATTATTAGGAAATTTTATTTTACGGGAATTTTTCAGTTCGCGAGTGTTATTATTCAGAAATTTTATTATCTGGTAATTTTATAATTCAGGAATTTTATTATTTGGGAATTTTACTATTAAGAAATTTTAATTTTTCTGGCATTTTCTAATTCAGGAGTTTTATTATGTGGGAATTTTATTATCTGGGAATTTTGTAATTCGGGAATTTTATTATTCGGGAATTTTATTATTCGGAAGTTTTATTATTCAGGAATTTTATCATCCAGAAATTTTATTATTCGGGAATTTTCCAACTCAGGAATTTAATTATTAAGAAAATTTATTATTCGGGAATTTTATTATTAGAAAATTTTATTTTTCAGGAATTTTCCAATTTAGGAATCGCATTATCCAGGAATTTTATTGTTCGGTAGTTTTCCAACTCGGGAATTCTATTATAAAGAAATTTTATTTTTCGGGAATTTTCCAACTTGGGAATTCTATTATAAAGAAATTTTATTTTTCAGGAATTTTCTCATTCGGGAGTTTTATTATTCGGGAATTTCATTATTCAAGAATATAATTATTCAGGAATTTTATTATTCGGGAATTTTATTATTCAGGAATTTTATTATCCGTGAATTTTATTATTCGGGAATTTTTCAACTCGGGAATTTCATTATTAAGAAATTTGTATTATTCGGGAATTTTCCAGCTCGTCAATTTTATTATCAGGAAATTTTATTTTTCGGAAATTTCCCAATTCAGGAATTTTGTTATTCGGGAATTTCATTATTCAAGAATTTCATTATTCGGAAATTATATTATTCGGGAATTTTTATTATTCAGGGATTTTATTATCCGTGAATTTTATTATTTGTGAATTTTTCAACTCAGGAATTTCATTATTAGGAAATTTTTATTATTCGGGAATTTTCCAACTCGACAATTTTATTATTAGGAAATTTTATTTTCGGGAATTTTCCAATTCAGGAGTTTTATTATTCAGAAATTGTATTATTTGTGAATTTTATTATCCGGAAATTTCATAATTCAGGAATTTTTTTATTCGGAAATTTTATTATTAAGAAATTTTATTTTTTAGGAATTTTATTATTCGGCAAATTTACATTTCAAGAATTTTGTTATCCGGGAATTTTCCAACTTGGAAGTTTTCAAATTCGGGAATTTTATTATTCGGGAGTTTTTCAATTCGGGAGTTTTATTATTCTTCTTATTCGAGAATTCTATTATAAAGAAATTTTATTTTTCGGGAATTTTCTAATTTGGGAATTTTATTATTCGGGAATTTTACATTGTCGTCAATTTTACTTTTCGGGATTTTTTAGTCGTCCCGATAGAGGGTGATTTTTCACGAAAATAGGGTAATAATGGAGAAACAAATTTTTTCAAATAAAATTAATGTAAATACCATATTGAATTCATGATGAAACACTTGAAATTCCTAAGATTTTAAGTCGAAATATATATTGAATTTCTAACGAGCAAGATTAATTTTCTAACTAAAAAGACGAATTTTTATCTTATAAAGGGTAAATTTCTAGTTCAACTTTTAACCAAGTAGTTGAATTTTCAACTAAAGAAGATGAATTTTCAATCAAATAGTTTAATTATCAACTAGAAAGAAAAATTTTACAGCAAGAAGATTGATTTTTTACCAAAAAAATACGAATTTTCATCAAAAATATCAATTTTCTAACGAAATTGTTTAATTTTTAAAACAAGAAGAGGAATCATCTATAAAATGGTTGACTTTTTAGCTTAAAAATATAATTTTTTAACAAAAACGTTAATTTTTTTACCAAAAAGGTAAATTTTAAAAAATATAGTTAAATCCTCAAAGAAACAGAATTAATTCAGATGAAAAAGTTGCATTTTCAACCAAAAAGAAATATTTTTTAACTGAGGAGATTATTTTTTGACCAAAAAAGACGAATTTTGAACAAAATACATAAATTTCTAACTAGAAAAGATCAATTTTAAACCAAAAGTGGAATGGAGACATTGTAAGTTACAGAAATTATTTCTCAAACCAAACAAAAAAAATAATTTTTAACAAAATAGTTATATTTTCAACTAAAATGATGAATCTTAAGAAAATGAATTTTAAAAAAAGTGTAATAGTTACATTGTTAGTTACTGAAACTATTTCTCAACCAAAAAAAAAGAATTTTTAACAAAACAGTTACATTTTTGACTAAAATTATGAATTTTTAGCAAATGAATTTTTAACAAAAAAGCTCAATCCAAAAGATGACTTTTTAACTCGGAAGATTAATTTTCTAAACATGTGATAGTTAAATTTTACACCTAGGTGGTGAATCTCAACAAATATGAGTTTTTAAGAAACCAGATAAACTCTCAACCATGTAGTAGAAGTGTCAACTAAAACGATGATTTTTTAACCAAATAGTTAAATTTTCAACCAAAAAGATTATTTTTCCAGCAAGAAGATTAATGTTTTACCAAAAAATATGAGCTTTCTAGGAAATACATTGATTTTCAACAAAATTGTTGAATTTTAAAGCCAAAAGGAAGAATTATCTATAATAGTGTTAATCTTTTAACCTAAAAATAGGATAGTTTAACAAAAAAGTAAACTTTTTGCCGAAAAAATAAATTTGTATAAAAATAAATAAATTTGTCACCAAATAGCTCAATTTAAGCCAAAAATATGATTTTTTAACAAAAATAATTAATTTGTTACTAAAAAGTTTAATTTTCATAAAAATAGTTCAATTTTTAACCAAATAGTTAAATTTGATCTAAGAATTTAAAACTGGAAAAGATCAGTTTTAAATAAAAATATGAATTTTTACCAAAAAGCAAGGAAATAGTTACATTGGTAGTCACAAAAATTATTTTTCAACCAAAAAAAAAAAAAAAACGAATTTTCAACAAAATCATTACATTCTTAAGTCAAATTATTAACCTGGCATCAAATTGTTGAACATTCTACCAAAATAGTTGAATTTTTTTAAAACAAACTTGTTGATTTTCTACCATATAGTTAGGTTTTTTAATAAATAGTTTAATTTCTAATCAAATAGTTGAATTTTCAATCAAAAAGACGAATTTTTAACAAAATAGTGGTATTCACAGCCAAACAGATGAATTTTCAAAAAAGGAGATTAATTTTTTACCAAAAAATCAAATTTCATATCAAATAAATTAATTGTTCACAAAACAGTTAAATTTTTAATCCTAGACCAAATATTTGAATTTTCAACCAAAACAGTTCAATATTTTTTCTGAATTTTTGTTAGCACGAAAATTAATTTTTTACCAAGTAGTTAAGTTTTCAAATAAACCTTTAATTTTGAAGCAAATAGTTGAATTTCCAATAAAAAAAAACGAATTTTTAACAAAATACACAGCCAAGAAGTTAAATTTTCAAAAAAGGAGATTCATTTTCTACCGAAAAAAAAACAAATTTTTTTAACAAAATAAATGAATTTCTCACAAATTAGTTGAATTTTAATTCCGATACCAAATAGTTGAATTTTCTACAAAAAAAGTTGATTTTTGTTTCTAATTTTCCACTCAACACTATGCACTTTTTACAAAAAAGTTAATTTTCTACCAAATAGTTAAGTTTTCAAATTAATAGTTTTCATTGTTAATGAATTAGTTGAATTTTCAACCAAAAAAATTAATTTTTACCTGAACAGTTGTATTTTTCACCAAAAAGATGGTATTTACAACAACAACAAAAAAGAATTTTTAACAAAAAAGTTAATTTTAAATCAAACTAGCTGTGAATTCAATCTCGAGCGTTTTCACTTTATATAGTGCTCATTTCACGAGCACTGTGCTTCCCGTTAGCAAATGGATTTGCTTCCTCATAGACGAAGCATAACTGATTTTTTAAATAATAGACAAACTGAATCTTTCATTTTGATTAATTTAAGAATAGAAATTTAGAAAAAATACAAAATTACAAAATAATCCAAAAATTTTTTAAAATACAATGACAAATCAGGCAAGTCAAATTTTGTATTTGAAATGGTAACTTTGCGAGCTGGAAAAGGTCAGGGAGAAGTACTGTCACACCCTATCTCTCTTCTAGCTTTATAATTTTTTTTTTAAATTGTCAGAATTATTTTATTTAAAAATTCATAATCGAAAAATCTTTTTTATTCATGCATCAACTTTAATTTATGTTGACGAAGAAAGTTTTTTTGTTTAAAACAGATGTTTTAAATATTACGAATGAGCATATCTTCCTTACTCTCCAACAAAATATATCAATATTATAGGTCAATCGGTTTTCCTCGAATCAAGGAATCTTTTCCGTTCTTGCATAAACTTTGAATTATGTTAATGAAAAAAATTTGCACGATAAAAAACCGCTTTTTCAAATATTATGCATTACCATAGTTTCCTTACTCTCACATCAACTTTAAATTATGCGACTGAAAACATTTTTACTATAAAAATCGATTTTTGATATAATATAAATGACCATAATTTCCTTACTCTTTGACAAAAAGTATTAATATTATAGGTCAATCGATTTGGCTCGAACCAAGGAATCTTTTTTATTATTGCATCAACTTTGAATTATGTTAAAAAAAAGTGTTACTATAAAAAACCGCTTTTCCAAATATTATGCATTGTCATAGCTTTCTTACTATTTAATAAAATTTATGAACATTATAGGTCAATCGATTCGTCTCGAATAAACACGTCTTCTCTTTTCTCACATCAACTCTAAATTATGCAGATAAGAAAATTGTTACTATAAAAATCAATTTTTAAAATAATATAAATGACCATAACTTCCTTACTCTTTAATAAAATTTATTAATATTGTAGGTCAATCGATTCGTCTCGATTCAACACATCTTTTCTATTCCTTACATTAACTCTAAATTATGAAAATTAGAAAATTTTTTCTATAAAAATCGATTTTTAATATAATATAAATT
>JAUELO010000276.1:1782899-1794462 GCA_032357855.1 Amphibolips quercusostensackenii | reverse complement strand
TTCACCGGAAGTTATCTCATAAGTCTCCTCCTTTCCATTTCTGTAATAAATGAAATCCGCTGGCCAAGGGTGAGTCTTTTCTGCAAATTTTTTTTTTTAATTTAAAATTAAATATTTGTGAGAAATTCTAAATAATAATCTAGCATTCATCCATTCTTAATATGAAATCTTTTAAAATTGTCTCACTTGTTCCTCTTGAACAGAAATGCTTGATCAATTTATCATTGATTTGCAAGTTATTAATTTTGCACTCTAGATGGAATGAGTAAATTTAAAAAAGCCTGATGCAAAATTTGAAAATTTTTAATTTCTTTGGTTTCATCACCCTAATTTAAGATTACTTCAATTTTGAACGAAGTTTGGAATGGTTGAAGTTATAAGGTTACAAGTTTGAATTCATTCATTTCGAAAGTTTCCAGTTAGAAAGCTCATAATTTTCATAGTTTTCAAAATAATTAAACTTCAAAGGTTGATGTTTTTAAATTCTTTACTTTTTAGTGGTCAAAATGACAAAGAATTTTTTATGTACAGAAATTTTATTTTTCATTTTAGAGGAATCTATCTAATCACTTTTAATGCCGCTTGATACTACATGATATGATAGTTATTATTCATAAATTTATCATCTTTGAAATTTCTATAATTTTATTTTTGAATTATGGTTTTCATTGTAAAATACGAAAACATTTTAATTTTTGAATAAAAAAATTTTATATATAAATATTCTACATTAATTGCTTTTAATTTCAGTCAGTTTTAAATTTAATAATTTTAGATTTTCAATTATTTGAAATTTTTTGGTTTCAATTTTAAATGCATAAAGTGTTATGGTTAAAAAAATTTTTTCAAATCGTAGAATATCAAATTTTGATATTGCTTTTGGTTTTGAACAATTGATAGTTGGACAATTTTCAGTTTGAAGGATTTGTAACTGAATAATTTTGAAATAAATGACTAGAATAAATTCAAACATCCAAAAATGAAGATAATAATGTCTTAATTTCCAGTTTTGAAAATTAGAATATTTTAGGACTTGGCATTAAAAATTAAATTTTTTATAATATTCCAAAATATTGATAATTTAAAACTCAACTTTAAGAAAAGAATTTTCAAATTGAAAGCCATAAAATTGTGCAATTGCAAAATTTGGAATTATAGTGATCTTGTTTTGTGCTATTTTTGTTGTTGAAATTTAAAATAAAATATCTTCAAATTATCGGATTTTTAGTTGAAGACATAAAAAAAAATATTTAGAATTAATAAATATTTCATTTGAAGATTTCAAGATAAATAACAAGTCTAAATAAAGTAACGATTGAAACGTTATTAAGTAACGATTGGAAATTAAAAAGTAAAGAATTGTGTTGTTTAAAATCAAAATATATAAAAATAGAACTATCTACATGAATACCTCAGTAATTTTGTCAATTTAAATCGGAACAGTTCAGTTGAGAAAAGTATAATCAAAAATTTTTTTAATTAAAATTTTTTTATAATTCAAAAGTAGAAATAATTTAAATTTTAAAGGGTTTAAGCATTAAAAAGTATTAGTAAAACAATTCTCGTCAATTAAATGTTTTTAATTTTCAATTTTTTGCATTTGAAATTAATTTTTATTTTCAACTTTTTTTTTAGAATAATTCAATTTTAAAGGCTTATAATTAAACATTTTTCCATTTATTATGGTACAAATGACGGTGAATTTATGTTTTGTTCTTAGAAAAATTGGTCTGCTAAATTTTAATGTTGAATAATAATTTGTTATGTGATAACAATTTAAGATAACAGAATTTCCGAAGCTTTGACTTTGAAACATTCAATTTAGTTTACAATTTAAAATTGTAAACTCTTAGTCGCTTCAAATTGAAAATGATTTAAATTCGATAGTAATAAGAATTTCAATTATTCAATTTTAAACGTTTTGAATTGAAAGAAATTAAAATAATCAATGATTAAAATTAAAAATGATCCGATTTTTTAAATTTTTATTTGAAAATATTTAATTTTCATTGTTTTGAAATTGTTCTATTTTCTCAATTCTAATCTAAAATCATTAAATTTCGAGTTTCTCTAATTCTAAATAAAATTGTTTAGTTGTAAATGCTTTGAATGGGAAATGATACAACTTTAGCTATTTTATAATAAAATTGTCTAATTTAAAAAGTTTAAGTCCGAAATTTTTCAATTTTAAGAGCTCTGGTTAAACATTTTTCAATTTCAAACACTTAAAACTTCAAATTATTTAATTTTAAACGCTTTCATTAATAATTGATACTAGTTGAATTCCTTTTTATTCCATTCGGAATATTGTCTTTTTTCAAAATTTTACTTAATCCAAAATTGTTTGATTAAAAATTTTTTCAATTTATAATCGTTAAATGTATTTTTTTTAAATTTCCAACGCATTCAATTCAAAATTTTTAACGACTGTTTTAAACATTAATAAAATTTATTATTTGAGAATTTATTGAATAATGAATTATTAGATCTACTAGTCATTATTGAAACATGACTGTTACATAACTATTTTATCAAATAATTTAGTAAAATTTGATGAGTTTGCAAGATCCGTCAGGTACATTTATAAATATTATTATTACAAAAAAGGTACACAAAGGAAATTAAAAAAAAGTTGAAAAGTAGGGACTATTTCAAAAATTTGAGAAATAACATTTTATTTCATCAAAAAATATAATTTATTTTTTATTTAAATTGTGAAAAATAAAATTTTTAAACCCGAACTTTTAGTACACTTTTATGAGAATATTAAAACAGTTTCTCACTGAGTCCAAGCAACAAATAAAAATTTAATAAGTAAATTTAATTTTGTTAGGCAAAAATTAATTTGCTTCTCTTATAATTAATAGATCTGTATTCTAAATGTCAAAACTTACGACGCAGTTTCTAGTTTTGAGTTTAATTACGCTAATAATGAATTCAGTTGTAAAGAGAAATCGCGAACTTGGACTTTTAATTAGAAGCACACAATCTGGGACCATAAACTTAACTTTTCGGGATCGTTATTTAATTACAAATAAAGCATTTCTCGTGAATGATTTATTTTTTGCCTTAATAGCTTAATAATTGATTATTAAATTAAAAAGCAATAATGTCTTTCAGTTTAACAAAATTCGTTCTAATTAAGGTTTTAAACGGAATAGAATATTTTTTATTCAAGTACCTAATGTGATATCCCATTCATTCGAATTTAAACATTTTTGATGTATCAAAGAAAGTAGAAGTGAGAACTTATATTTATAATAATTTTCTTTTAAGGATGGATAATATGGAAATTGAGGAATTAAAATACAGTCTTTTTTGTTAGAATTTTTTACATCTATAAAAGCTGGGAGTTATTTTGATTATTTAATTATTATTTTAGAAAACAATTATGTAGTAAAAGTAGAAATAAAAATCGAGAAAAATAATCCAAAGAGAAAATTTAATCTTAGGCTTGAAATGCTTGCAATTTAGAGAAATCCTTCAATTAATATGTTTCAGCTTCTCGTTAAAATCTCTGAAAAATAGCCCTTACGTAAAGCTGCTTAAAGCTAAAGCTTATACATTCGTTTTGTATTTTTCAGTGAATGATACTGAGAAATTTATTATTCTTTCCATAAAAATTATGAAAGTTTCTCATTAGACAGTTTTTTTCATTATGCTAAGTCTGTCTAACAAAAATAAGTATGGATGAGACTACACTTTCCTTTCAGATAAAACGATTGAATTATTTTTTATTTCAGAAAAGTGTTGCTAATTCTACGCTTACTGATTGAACAATTTTTGTTTGTCATTTTTAATGAAAGTATTTTTGTAATTTCCATTTACAGCAAACAATTTGTTCATATTTTCTCATAATAACAAATAATTGGGTATTTCGGAAATTAATCTAATGTATCTAAATTTATTATAAATTTAAAATTTTAGTATAATTCGAACAATCAATTTCATATTTTATTAGAAATTTAAAAATATCTTTAACCGCAGATCATGTTTGATGTCATTGAATCTGAAGGATTAACAGTAGTTTAGAAACTAAGGGATTTGAGGTTCTCTTGAATTTGAGAGGCTTTCCTCGATTTCTCATCAAAGCTTCAGAAATCAAAGGAGGGTGCCACTAGAAATTAATTGAAATCAGTTAAACACAACCAAGGTTAACTGACTGGAAATTGATAGTTCAGAGATTACCTCTTTTTTTTTATTTCTCTTACTATCATATCACTCCAAATTTTTATTGAAAAAAAAACTATATAATGTTTATTTTAATATAAGTAAAGAGGCAATATTTTGATATCAACTTCCACAATCTTAATTATTAAAAAAATTTAGAGAGTTAGAAGCTTACTTTTTTAAACATTGATTTAAAAATTCCATAACTTATTTATCATTCGATTAAGAATCAGGTCAGTATGATATGACAACTAATTTAATTTAATGAGAACTCGAGTGAATCTCCCTGTATTTATTCTTCGGTAGGTCAATACGAGATTGCAGGATTTGCTTTTTAAAACCATTTTTCAGCTCAAAGAGAAGAATTTCTTCAAAATTTACTGCACAAACTCAGAACTTTGTTCGTAATTAAAATTTAAAAGTTTCATAGAGGGCGAATTAATTCTTAAAGCTAATTTTGCGGTCTTAATTACATTATTAATTATTTGGCTTACTTTGTATTTAATTTGCATATTCTATTAAATAGCTAGAAACATTTTTTAAGCAATACGGTTGACACAAACTTTTTTTTTTTGTTTTCTTGAACAAAGTAAAAAACAAATTTTGCGTAATTCGAAGAAACTTAACTAGAAATTTAAGGAAACATTCAGCCTTCTAGTGTATAATTTTAGACCTTCAGAATTTGCATCTCATGACGTTTTGAAACTGAAGACCTTTTGCGGAAATTTACGTTTGCTGCTTTCAACGACATAAATTTAGTCAAGCATATTTTGGGCTTGTGGTTCAGTAATAGCTGCAAGTGCTCAAAGTGCCTCTCATGTTGCTTTCAAATCCTGTTATAGTTTACTAAAACAATTCTCAATAAATTAAATAATCATTTTTATTTTATTTTGGATAATTCCAAATTACTATTGTATTTTTATAATATTTATTTAGTAAGGATTCTTTTCATGAAATGAATTTTTTCCTGCAAAGCGGCTTTTCTCTTTTGGAATATCGAATTGAATTTTGCTTCACAAGGCTCAAATTAATTCTGCGAAATATTTAATTAGCCTTGGATAAACTCGTGTAATATTCCTTCTGTGGGCAGCCCGAAATTTCAATTATTTTGCGCTGGAGTCAGGCAAATAAAAAGAATGAATATACGTAATTTTTGCAAAAGTTTATTTGTTTTTAAGGTTATATAAATATAATTTTACTAAGATTCTTGAGGAAATTAATAAAGATTTTTGAAGGTTACAGATGCGTGGAATTAAAATTAAAAAAAAAAACTAATCTTAAACCAAAAAAGATTCTAATATTGAATCAAAAACAGTTGAAATCATACAAAGGAGACCAATTTTCTACAAAATTCATTTCCAAAAAAAATATGAATTTTCAACGAAATAGTTACATTTTCAACCAGAGATGAATTCTCAACTAAAATGTTAAATCTTCAAGAACAAAAAATGATTTTTTAACAAATTTTTGTTTTTTAATTTTTGACTGTTAATCAAATAGTTGAATTGTCAATTGAAGAGATGAATTATTCACGAAAAATCTAATGATTGATATTTCAATCAAAGCAGATTTTAAAATGAAATAAAAAATATTTGAGTTTATTCAAAAAAGACGATTTTCAAAAAATGAGGTAAATTCTAAAGAAAAACAGATTTATGCAACAAAGAATATTAATTTTCTACCAAAAAAGATAAATTTCCTCAATTGAAAATATAATTGTTGATATTGAAACTGAAAAAGATTTCAATGTAAATCATAAAGAGATGGACTCATCCAAAAAAGACGGATTTTCAACAAACTAGTTCAATCCTTATCTAAAACAGAATAATTTTCAACAAAACAATCACATTTTTATTAAAAAAATATAAAATTTCTACGAAAAGAGATAAATTTTCAAACAAGTTTTAAACTGACTCAAATTATTCCTAAAATTTTGAAAAATCATTCTAATTAAAAAATCTTCTACATTTTTTTCGACAATTTTAGAAGCCATCTGAAATCTATAAATTTTGTTTAAAAATTAATTTTCAAAATGTAAAATCATTTTTAATTCTCCCAGGAGTTTTAAGAAAAGGTTCTTATTTTCTTGGAACCTTTCCAAATTCTTAAAAAGCTTCGAATTTTTTATTCGAAGTCTTCAAAAATTTACATATTGATTAAAATTTTTGGAAATATTTTCAATTTTTACATTATTTTTGCATCCTATTGAAACTTCTAAATATCTATTAAGCTTAGTCGAATTAATTCTAAAATCTTATGATCTTGCAAAATTAAAAGATGTTGTTTTAAAATCTTCTAAATTTTGTTTCAAAATTTCGGGAAATTACTTTAAATTTGTTTTGATCTTTTCAAATCTTCTAAATAGCTCTTAAACTTACTCGAAATTTTTCTAAAATTTTCTAATCTTGAAAAATTGAAAATTTTTGCTTCAAAATCGTTTACATTCTTTTCGAAAATTTCAGCAAATTAATTTAAATGTTTTAAAATCTTTTTTTTTTAATTTTCTCTTAAAATTAATCTCTCAAGGGAAAAATATCATTTGAAATTTTCACAGGAATCTTATAAAAAATTGCTATTTTCTTGAAACCTTTTAGAATTTTTAAAAAGTTTCTTTTTTAGAAATCTTCAAAAACCTACATGTGTTTTAAAATAGTGAAAAATGAAAAAGATTTCTTTGAAATCCTCCAGATTCTTTTTCAAAATGTTTTGAAATTTTTAAAACTTACAGGTAATCTTTCAAAATTAATTATTTCCCAAAATTAAAAATTCATTTACAATTAAAATTTATATTTTTCTAATAATAACGTTTACAAATAATGTGAAATGAACTTTATCATGAGATTATATTACTATTTGGAAATTTTAATTTACAAAATTGATGGTGCAGAAAATTCATAATCTTCATTAATAGATAAATAAACTGGAAACATCCACTAAAAGTCATATTCACGTAGTGTCACAACCAAACTTAGTTATAGATTTATATATTTTCCATTTATTTTAATTTTTCTAATTAATGGTCTAACTGGCCTAAGATCCCCGAAAACTGTAAATTAAATTTATTTCTGGATCTTAAAGACAGTTTAAATATAAATTAAGAAAAAAATGTAATCTAAAGGACAAACAAGGATAATTTATATTTTAAATTGAAAGTACAGGCTTCTATGAAAAGGGGTTTATTAATTAACGATAGTTTGAGGTACTTGGCTGTTAAAAGAATTTAATTAGTTTTTAAGAAATTCTCTATTGTTATAATATCAGAAGATGTTTCTTAAGTTCAAAATAAACAAAGACAAGTTTAGTTCCGTAATACCAGTCACGTAACTCAAACAGGTTTCAAACTTCGTAGGAAGTACTATATTACAAGGATGGTGACAGAATAGATTAACTGTCTAATAAATTTAGGTTTATTTATTACGATTAGATATTTCAATAGAATGTATATAATTATTTCATTAAAACTACTTTTCATAGTTTTTTATTAAAAGTTAAGTTTATTTATCACGATTAGTTGATTTCACGAGAATATTTTTCTTTTATAAAAAATAGTTCTTATACTTATTGTTCAGGGTTGCTACAGGTCAGGGAATTCCAGAAAGTCAAGGAAAGTGAGGGAATTTAAAACTGGTCATTGAAAGTCAGGAAATATCAGAGAAAACCTGACAGAGTTAGGAAATTTTCGATAAATTGAAATTGAAGTTAATTTTATTGTTTTGTTGAAAATTCAAGAGTTTGATCGAAAAGTCATTCCTTTTGATTGAAAATTCAACTGTTTTGTTAAAAATTCATATCTTTTTAAAAATAAAAATTCATCTTTTTCGGTTGAAAGCGGAACTACTTAATAATTAATTTTTTATCCTTGATGATTCATCATTTTAGTTAAAAATCCTTTTTTTATTAGAAATTTAACTGTTTTGGTAACATTTTTTAAATGAAAATTTTAGTTTAAAATTTTAATTTAAAATTCTTCAAACTTTAAATTTGCAAGTTATAACTTTTTAGTTTAAAATTCATGTAGTTTGTTGCAAATTTGTCTTTTTTTTGTGGAAAATTATTCTTCTTGGTGATCGATTCATCTTTTTGGTTAAAGATTCATTTCTTTAGTTAAAAATTGAACTATTTTGTTGAAAATTCCTTTAAAAATTTAAATGTTTAAGCAAAATATTATGTATATTATTAAAAATTAATCCTTCTTCGTAGAAAATTAACCCTCTTTGTTAAAAATTGATGATTTGGTTGAAAATTCATTTCTTTTGTTGAATATTAGTTTTTTTATCTGAAAAACTTAACTATGCCTTTTGGTCGAAAATGTATCTTTCTTAATAGAAATGTAATCTTCTTGAATAAAAATCCATATATTTGGTTGAAAATGTAACTATTTTGTTGAAAATTCATTTTCTTTAGTTCAAAATTAAATTTTTTACTGAAAATTTAATTATTTTATTTCACGTTGAAAATGTATCTGTTTTAGGTAGAATTTCATGTATTTTGTTAAAAAATAATTTTTTTCGGTAGAAAGTTAACCTTTTTGGTGGAAAATCAATCTTTCTTGTTAAAAATTCACTTCATTGGGTAAAAATCAGTTTTTATTTTGAACATTGAACAATGAAATTTTTTGTCGAAAATGTATCTTTTTTATATAAATGTAACGTTCCTGGTTGAAAAGCCATTTGATTGGTTAGAAATTTAACCATTTCATTAAAAATTTATTTTATTCAATAAGACATTATTTTTTTACTCAAAATTTAAGTATTCTATTTTAAGCTGAAAATGTATCTGTTTTAGGTGAAAATTTACCTATTATGTTCCAAATTTATTTCACTTGGTTGGAAATAAATTTTTTCTTACTGAAAATGTAACTATTCTATTTTATGTTGAAAATATATCGGTTTTAGGTGAAAAATCGTGTATTTTGTTTACAATTATCTTTTTTTGGTAGGAAATTTATCTTTTTGGTTGGAAATTCATTTCTTTGGTTAAATATAAGTTTCTTATAAGTATGCCATTTTTTGGCGAAAATGAAACTTTCTTTAAAAAAATGTAATCTGCTTAGTTAAAAATTTAACTATTTTTCTGAAAATTTATTTTATTTAGTTGTAAATTAATTTTGTTTGCTAAAAATTTAATTATTCTATTTTACGTTGAAAATGTATTTGTTTTGGGTGAAAATCCATGTATTATGTTAAAAAATAATCTTTTTTGGAAGAAATTAACCTTCTTGGTTGAAAATTCATCTTTTTAGTTAAAAATTAATTTCATTGGTTGAAAATTAATTTTCTTATGTTGAAAATTGAACTGTGCCATTTTTCGTGAAAAATATATCTTTTTTCATAGAAATGTAATCTTTCTGGTTGAAAAGTCATCAGTTTGGTTAAAAATCTAACTATTTCGTTTAAAACTTATTTTGTTTGATTGAAAATTAATTTTTTACTGAAAATTGACTATTCTATATTTTGTTAAAAATTTATTTTATTTGGTTAAAAAAAAAAAATTTTTTTGCATAAAATGTAACTATTCTATTTTGTGCTGAAAATATATCGGTTTTATGTTTAAATTTATGCATTTTATTAAAAACTAATCTTCTTTGGCTAGAAAATTAATTCATTAGTAGAAAATTTATCTTTTTGGTTGAAAATTCATTTCTTTGGTCGAAAATTTATCTATATTGATAGAAATGTAATCATCTTGGTGGCAAATTCATCTATTTGATAAAAGTTTAACTATTTTCTTAAAAATTTATTTTATTTGGTTGAAGATTAAATTTTTGTACTGAAAATTTTATTATTCTATTTTTGCGTTATAAATGTATCTGTTTCAGGTAAAAATGCATATATTTTGTTAAAAATTAATATTTTCTGGTAAAAAAATAATCTTTTTGGATATAGAATTAATCTTTTTGGTAGAAAATTAATCTTCTTGGTAGAAAATTTATCTTTTGTTTTTTTTATCCCGAAATTGAATTGTTCCATTTTTTGTCGAAAATTTATCTTTTTTGATAAAAATGTAATCTTCCTATTCTATAACTTATCTGTTTGGTTAAAAATTTACCTATTTCGTTGGAAATTGATTTTATTTGGTTAAATATTAATTCTTCTACTCAAAATTTAACTGTTTTATTTTAAGTTGAAAATGTACCTGTTTTAGGTGGAAATTCAACTATATTATTGAAAATTCGTCTTTTTAATAGACAAGTAAACTTATTTGTTGAAACTCTATCTTTTTGGATAAAAATTCATGTCTTTAGTTGAAAATTCGTTCTTTTTTGTTGTAAATTTATTTTTCTAACTGAAAGTATAACTATTTCATTTTTGGTTGAAAATTTATATTTTTTAGTCTTAAATTCATGTATTTTGTTGAGAATTTGCCTTTTTTAAAGAATAGTATATTATGCAGCAAGGAAGAGAAACTGGTAATTTATGGAAATTTATCGGTAATTTATGGTAACTTTAGTTATTGGCAAGTTCATATGAATTATCAATTGTTTCCAAATTTCCGCAAATTTTCGGTAATTTATGAAAATATATGTTTATATACCTTCTATTTTTGGTCAAAAATTAATTTTTTTGGTTGAAAATTCCACTGTTATGTTAAAAATTCGTTTTTTTTTGTCAAAATTTATCTTTCTAAAATTTTTAGCAAATATTTTAATTTTTATTAGAGATTCCTTGCAATAAATAAGTTTCTCTGAGAAAAAATACGAGTTCCTTTAAATTGTAGAGTTGAATGCAAGATTGAAGGAGCAATGGAAATTTAATTCAGAAAACAATATGATTGAAGTTAGTACTTCTACAGCAGACCATCGCTCGCACAATGTCTTTATGCAAATTACTTTTAGTACGACTTTATTATTCATTCTTTAGCGTGAAAATTCATATTTCACGCTAAAAAATAAGTATTTTCTGAAATAATAATTGTGGTTATATGTCTGATTATAATAAACTAATTTTTTTTAATACATAAAAGTGATCATGTTTTTACATTCTCTTGACGTTCTTTTATTGGTCATAAAATCACGTATGAGTCGAAGAATCGATTCCTGAAATCAAATGTTCTCCAGCGTATTGTACGATTCTTTGTTCCTTTATCCAACTGACAAATTAAAAGATTTCTTTACTAATAGAAACCTTTGACGTCCAGGTAAAAATGATCGATTTTTGTAATCCTTTAATAATTACATTTTTCAGCTTCAATGACCCCAATAAGTTTCAGTGACGTTTTTTTTTTTTAAATTTCGCAAATATCTTACAAAAAAATTTTGTATAGAAATTCAATAATTTGAAGCGCTTGAAATTCAGTTCAGTTTGAATGTTCGAAAGTACACTACCGTCAGAAATTGTCAGCACGATTGGCGCAAGCACTATTAAAAATCACTGCTGACTTTGAACCACGATAA
>JAUELO010000276.1:1759690-1772231 GCA_032357855.1 Amphibolips quercusostensackenii | reverse complement strand
GATCGATGCTTAAGTAGAAAAATCAGTGTTGCCCAGACAAGCATGAAATACAATTACTTTTTTGATGGAACGAATGCTTTTATTAGCATGTTAGCTGTCCTTGATGATTTTTTTTTTTGAAATTTTAAAATGTTCTAAATCAATGTGTTTGTAAAAAGGTCTGATTTTTTGTAATAACAAGAAGTCTAGCGAATTTTGCAGAACGACTTAGAACAAATAATGTTGACGTCGGTACGACAAACGATAGGTTTTCGATGCCAAGATATATAGTAAATTCAATATCTTCAATCAGTAATTTCCTCTTTGAGCAATACGATTCAAAGAAACGAGGCCTTACTGCCTTCGGAGCGACCTGATATATGTCAAGGCATATGTGAAACTTACGTTAATGCTTCAAAAATATACAAATATACATACCTAACTTTAAAAATTAAAAAAAAAGTAAAACCACATTTTTTTCTAGTAAAATTTCCTTTATTTTATATTTATTTAAATTTTTATGTGTATAAGTTTTTGTTTATTTAAATAAGATTCTACAAAAAACATTTAGCTTACTAAAAACTACCTCCTTCACTTAAAATGTACAATGTCTGACGAATTGATCTGTTTTCACTGGAAAATAATATGATTTTAAGTAGAAAGGGGTATTAAATTGCTTCTAATTTATTGGCTCTTGTTTTTTAAATAAACTATTTGTTTCAAAAAATAAATACTTTGTCGACAAATTTTTTCTAGTTAATGATTCATAATTCTAGTTAAAAAGTCAACTATTTAATTGAAAACTATTATTTTTGTTTGAATTTTATATCATCAGATTGAAAATTCACCTGTTTTGTAAAAAAATTGTCTAGTTTGCTTGAAAGTTCAACAACTTTGTAGAAAATCAAACCATTTGGTTGAAAATAAACTATTTTGCTGAAAAATCGTGTTTGGCTTTAAAATTCAACAATTTCGTTGAAAATTCGTCTTTTTTGGTAGAACATTAATCTTTTTCGTGGAAAATAATTCTTTTTGGTTAAGAATTTAACTATTTGGTCAGTAATTTTTTTTTTGGTTGAAAATTCATCTGGTTAAAAATTCGTTCTTCTTTTATGGATAATTAATTTTTTAAACAAAAAATTCAAAAATTCCATTTTTGGTTAAAACTGACCTATTTTAGTTTAAAATGTAACAATTTGATTGAAAATTCAGTTACTTTCTTGAAAATTCGTTTTTTGTTAGAAAATTAATTTTCTAAATTGAAAATTCAGCTTCTTAGGATGAAAACTCAGTCATTTCACAAAAAACTCATTCATTTTGTTAAAAAATTAATCATTTGGTTAAAAATTCAACTATTTGTTAAATCTATATTTTTTAATTTAAATTTCAAAGTTTTTTTCGAAAATTTGTCATTTTAGATTGAGAGTTTATGGTTTATGGTAGAAAAGTGAAATTGCTTGATTATTTAAATAAGATTCTACAAAAAATAGTTGTCTTACTAAAAACTACCTTTTTTACTTACAATGTGCAATGGCTAACGAATCGATCTGCTTTCACTGAAAATAATGTGATTTTAAGTAGAAACGGCATATTTAGTGAGACATTAATTAATCTTTTATAGCATTGAAAGTTATGTGCTGGCTGAAATTTGAATTTTTGGAGATATTTTTTTATGAAAAGGACCACTGGATGGATTTTTTCTTTCAAGTCCATTAATCACATTGTCGGCCATTAAATCTATCGAGCAGTTATTAAATCGTTTCTAATTTATTGGCTCTTGTTTTTTAAACATCTTTTTTTAAAAGGACCACTATAGGGATTTGTTGTTTCATATATATTATTCACATTGGCGGCTATTAAATCTATAGAACAGTTATTAAATCTTTTCTAATTAATTGGGCTCGTAATCACGATTTCGAAATCTTTTGCTTTTATTTGGAAAGTATTTTCCTTTTCTTGCATAGGAACTTTATTCCATATCTCGCATATTTCTTGGAGCAACCTCAAAATTTTGAAATATCAGATTCTTATCTTATTTTCCAACTCACAAAAATGGTTTGTTGTAAAAAAGCAAAACATGAATCATAAGCGCTTGCCAGTAATAAAATTTTTGTAGAACTCTTTGGAAGGAAAAATTTTGCTCTTGGACTTTTTTCCGTATTTCACATGTTTTCTTATAAAGAATTATTTTCACGAAAACTGCTTAACATTTTGCATTTCTTTAGTTTGAGAAACAATTAAAAACCCTCCATTAGAATTGAAAGGAAAAAGTTAATTACCTGAATTATTCTAAAAAATAAAAAATTTTCAAACAAAACTATTTTCTTTTTACAAAAATTTTTTAAAAAATTTTGGAATTTAAACCTTTTTACACAATTGAGTTTAAAGATTACCAACTTTTGTATGCCACTGCTAATAATTTTAAGTTTTGTATCGAAACAGTAAATTTTCATCTAAAGGTTTTGAAAATGAATATAAAATTTTAGTTTTAAATTTTTATTTTTGAAACAGATTTTGGAGAAACTCATTTTTTCGAATGTAAATATAATTTTTCCTTGGGACCTTTTGCAGCTTAATCAACAAAAATCCTTTTTACAGAAATTACTCTTTTATTGAGATTTAATTAAAATTAGCTAAGTCTTTCTGAGAAGCATTATTAAATTTCAAATACTGGTATTAATTTATTTTTTATATAATTACAATTTTTATTTCCCTTTTATGTCCCTTTTATTTCGTCAACCTTGAAAATAATTCTGATTATTCATGAAAAGAGGATAAAGCGGCTAACGTGACTTTACGGCAGACGAAAGTCATTTGTCCAGTTTGGAGGCTTTACCTCCTTTCAAATTCTCGTCACGTTTTCGTCAGAAGCTTGTCCAGTGAAATAGGTACGCGATCTTCCTGTTTTCTCATTTTTTTATTTTTTTCTGGGCAGTTTGTTTACTTTTAGACACGACAAGAATAAATATGCGTTTCAAAAATTAATATAACAAGAATCAAAGGGCCGAGATGTCCAGCTTAGGGTGTCAGAACGATTTGGTATTTGGATATATCATTCTATGGTGAAAATAATGGAAGACGTATTTCACAGTTTGAACAAAAATTTTTTTTATTTGTCACAATCTTAAAAAAATTATCCGCGAATTATCAAAAATTTACAGCAATTTTTTTCCAAATTTTCTAAACGAGCGTAGATATTGGGGATTTTATTTTTGTATTCAAAATGGGAATTCTTGATTTTTCAATTGATTAAAAAAATCAAAATTAAAAAAATCTACACATTTCCTAGGTTTTTTTTTGACACAATTTGTTTACATTGAAAAAAGTTATTTTTAAAAAATTAATTTTTTGCATTTTGCTCGGAAATCGCAAAATTTACACTACCGACGATCTAGTTATAATTAGCCTTGACTTTGAAAAATGATAGCGTCATCAAGAATATAAGTAAAAATATTCTTTTAAGCCCGCTGGTAAGCTTATTAAATTTTGTGTTAAATGAGCCATAGGTAAAGTGATTTGGCCTTGTGGGTATTAGATTATCACACGAGAAAAATAAAAATAAATATCCGATTTTTATGAAATTTTGTACTTCAACTTCAATTTTTAGTACAAAAAAATTATTATTTCATGAACCCGTAAAGATTTTTTAATTTCAATGGCTCAAATGAAAGATCAGATCCTAAAGATCATTTTTGTAACATATTATATTATAAATTCGTTTTCCTATTTTCTGCCAAGATTTGAAATTTAAAGTACAAAATTCCGAACTCATCGGAATTTTAGTTTTGTCTTTCTCACGTGATAATTCAATACCCACGATGCCAAATTACTTTAATTAGGGCTTATTAAACGCAGAATTGAATCCAATTTTTAACGGGGTTTCACAAATATTCTTATCTGTATTCTGGATGACTCTATCAGCTTTTAAATTCAAGGCTAATTTTTAATAGGTCACCCATTTAGTGGTCCGATACTATCCGTCGATAAAGTGTGCAAATTAATATTCAGATAAAAGTTTACACGTATTGAAAAGTTTTATAAAAAAAAACCTCTTGAGTTTTTGTGATATCTTATATTGTTAACGTTGAAAAATCACGAATTATTTTTTTTTTTCAAGTTTTCCTGGCCTTGAAATTGTCAAGCCACCATAAAACTAATATGATACTTTCCTACCTTATATAAGCATGAACTATAAACAAATATGGGAAAAAGTAGGGCTTTCCTGGGAATTTTTCATTTTTGCCATTAAATTTAAAAAACATGAAAAAAATAATAGAAAACCCTAACATTTTTTATTTTTCCCTATATATTTGAAAAGTTATGGCTAAAATGAAATAGGCATCCTATTAATTTCACACGGGCTTAACTATTTTCAAGAACAGAATTTAGTTTTAAATTATTTTTTGATTTATTATCGTATGCGATGCAAGATCTCACAAAGGTCGAATAAAAAAACAAAATCTTGAATACCTAGGCACGATTGTTTGGAAAGCGCTGCATTCTGTAAAAAATGTCTGCCTTTTTCTGAGAATTCGCAGGTAACCTTCAATTTATTTGAAAAAACTAAATAAAAATGTAGTGGTTAAATGGAGAAATACGTGTCTCTTTATTTTAACTTTAGAATGATATATATTTTTATTTATTTATATAACAAAAAAATCATCCTGACACCATGACCTAGACTTTTCTTGAATTTAAATCTATTTTTAATGTTAAATAAATATAATTTTCTTGAGAATATTAAAAAAATTTAACCAAAAAAGATTAATCTTTAGCCAATGGTATTTTCAAACAAAAAAACATTAAATATTTTTCAAAAGAGCGTATTTCCGACAAAAAGTTAAATTTTTTAACCCGAAAAAATGAACTTTCCTCAAAAAAGTTTATTTGTAAACAAATACATGAATTTTCTATCAAGAGGATTAATTTTCTACTAAAAAAACGACTTTTTAACTAAAATGATGAATCTTCAACAAAAAATATGATGGTTGATAATTATTCTGAATAATATTCTTAATTTTAACTTGAAAATAGTTAAATTCATCCAAAAAGACAAATTTTCAAACAAATATTTGAATTCTCAGCAGCATAAGATTTTAACTTTAAAACAAACACTTGCAAAATCAATAAAAAATAAAAAATTTCTATAAGAGATTAATTTTCTAACCAAATAGACGAATTTTCAAGAAAATTGTTGAATTTTATGAAAAAAAAATTTTTCCGTTTAGAATAAAAAAAAATGTAGACTATTTTTTTTCTACGTCTAAAACGTAGAAAATTTATAAGAAATATTTTTTGTATTTTACAAAATTTTACATAGCCTTAACATAATTGAATACTTTAAAATATATTTGAGACATTTTGACTTCTAAGATACCTGAATATGTGTAAGACAGACTCTATAATTATTCCTATTTTCTTAAAATCTTTCGGATTTATCTTTCACAATTGAAGGAAACTTTTGTAATGTCCCTTATTCTTTTTAAATATTCTCTTAAGATTATTTCTTTCAAAATAAAGCATCATATTAAATATTTTCAGGAATCTTAAGAAAATTCTTTTATTAGCTTAAAACTTTTCAAAATATTTAAGGAACTTTAAAATTTCATTTAGAAATTTTTACCAATCTATATTTTAATTTAAGTTTTTAAAAATCTTCTTAAATTTTGAGTTGTTTTTCAAATTTCTTAAAAACTTCTAAGAAAAACGTTTAAATGGTTCAAATCTTTCCTACATTTTTAACAAATTTCTGTAAAATATAAAATAATCCAAAATTTTCCCAGAAATCTTAAGAAAATTTTTTTATTAACTTTGAACTTTTGAGCATTCTTAAAAAGCTTCTAAATGTATTCGAAGTCTTCAAAAATCTTAATTTCTTCAATTTTTTTTTTAATTGTGTAAGCTTTCAAATAAAAAAATGTTGCTTCAAAATCTTCTACATTCTTTTGCGAAGTGTTGGTAAAACATATGAACTGTCTTGAAATCTCTTTAATGATCAAAATTGAATTTTTAAAATAAAAAATGAATTACAATTTTTCCTGGAAGCTAAAAACAAAATTCATTATCTTAAAACCTTTCAAAAAGCATTAGAAAGCTTCAAATTTTTATTTCAAAATTTTGAAAAATCATCATTCAATTAAATTTTTTTTTTTTGATGTTTCAGATTAAATTTTTTTTAATCCTTAAAAAAACTGCTAAAAATTGAAAATATGTTTTTGAAATCATTCAAAGTTTATCTAAAATTCTTTTAAGTCTCTTTAAAAGTGTAAAAAATCTTAACAATTATACTGTGGTAGCAAAATGTTAAGAATGGAATTATTTCACAATATTAAAAAAAACATTTATAATTAAAATTTTTGGCTTTTATCAATAATGTTAGGAACATTAAAAAAAACTCTATTGTCAAGTTAAATTACCAAGTTGTAATTGTTGATTTACTAAATTCTAGAAAAAATCGAAAGAACAAACTGAAAACAGCTATTTAAAGTCATATTCACGCAGTAGGCAACCAATCAAGTTTTCACCAACAATGATTGCGAGATTTTCGAGACATATCATAACACCAATTTTTCAGGTAGATTCTTTTTAATTAAGATTGTATAAATAGTTTATTTTAGCTTTTAAGAATGAAAGACTTTGAAAAGGCAAAGAGGTAAAAGTAACCATTTTTTTCAAGGGAAATATTTTTCTTTACTGCAGCAAATTTGAAATTTCAATTCAAGACTAGAAGAGAAACGATAATATGACTCTCAAAGGCTGAATGTTTCCAAGGTGAAGGACTTACAGCTATTCGCGCTTTATATTTACCCAGGAAAAGCTTCTTAAGTGACTATGAAATACGTAGTCTCCAAGAAAAATCTTGAGTTTAATTTTGTAGAATCTGTTTCTCTATCAAGTTTGCATTCACAGAACATCTATTGCATTCTTCATGTAGCTCAGGAATTGTATTTTACTTTCAATTAAAAAGTGATCTCTGAAACAAGTATAATTAAAAATAAGCTTAAAAGATCAGAGAAGCCTTTGCTTTGCGCGTTAACAAAATAGGTTTGAAAAAATTCTTATTTTTGTAATTTTAATGTGATTATTAATGTTTTGTAATGCACTGCTAACAAAAATAATTTTTAAATCTACAGAAATGTAAAGAGAATTTTTTCATGTATCTAGAATGTTTCTACTTGTGATAAAAACGCGAAAAAATTTGTATTGGTTTAGGAAATCATAACTGTGAATATAGTGTATTGAAAAAAATGAGTTTTTTTTTTATTATTCTTTTTCAACTGACTTCAAATATTATTGTTGACATTGAAAAAGTTAAAAAGTAAAAAAGTTTATTATTACATTTTTGGTTAAGCATTCATCTTTTTTGGTTGAAAATGTGATCTTTTTTATTTTAAATTTCATCTATTTTGATTGAAACTTAATCTTCTTTATTCATAATGTGCACCTGAGGGTTTACATGCCCTCCATTTCTTATCAAACCTTTTTCTCTTTTACCTTGTTTGCTTTTTCTTTTTCTTTCGCTTCCATTTCTCTTCTATCTCATTCTCATTTTGACATTTTCCATTTTTTTATTCGGTTTCATTAACCCCCCCCCCCCACTAACCCCTCCAAATCTTTCATCCACTCCTCACCCGTTCCACCCACCTCTAGAATCTTTACCACATTCTCTTGCTAGCTTCTTTTATCTTTCATTCCTCTCCTATATCCTTCCCATACATGCTCTCATGCTAACTTTTCCAATTTACATATTCTGCACTTTCTGTTCTCTTTCTTTTCCTAATACGTATTCTCCCTGAACTCGTTTCCCAATCTAAATCTCGCTATTCTGGTCCATCTTCTCTTTTTCCCATTCCTTTTCCAAATACTTTGGTATGCATTCCCTTGTTATCACCTTATACTATTTATTATGTTCCGATTTTTTCAATCATTCCCCATCATCACATTGATTGTCTTTCCCTGTCCCTCATCTCCAATTCTTCATAACCTACTCCATTCCCCTCTCCTCTATCTTCAGCACGAAAGAACTTTCCCTCCCTTAACTACGTCATAAATTGCCATGCCCTCTTTCCCGTTCTAGTACTTAATTTATCCCTTAGCGCTTCTTCTCTAAACATATATCCAGCCATACCAGCGTATCAAATAACCACCTTTTCATCCAATCTTTTTTTAACCTTCTTTTTCCTATACGCCATATCTGTTTCATTACCCCTGCCGCGTTTTTTATTCTGTATCTTATATGAGCTCTATAATCTCCATTTGTTTTCAAGGTATATCCCAAATATTTAAACTTCTTTACTTCTCCTAACTTTACGTCCTTCCATTTCGCAGCCCATTTTTTTTCTTTCCCCTCTTCTTGTAAGCCTCATTATCTTCATCTTTTCTACATTTCATTTCAACTTTTTTCTATTTAAGTATTTCTCCAATCCTGTAATTGAGGCCGCCGTCCCTTCTTCATCATCTGCTATCAGCACTATATCGTCTACGTATGACAGTGTACATATCTTTTCCTCTCCTATCCTAAATCTTTCTCCCTTTTAATGCTTTTATTTATCAGATAATTCAGAACGTATATGTTGTCCATCACCCCCATTTCTTTTCTAAACTCTGTCTGATGGGGAGGCTCTATATTTTTTTCCTTAACTTCTTTCTTCAATCTCTTCGACATAACAGGTACATATACTTTATACAATATTGACATCTGCGTCACACCCATATAATCTCTAACCTCCTCCCCTTTGCCTTTCTTTATTACAGGTACCACTACTCCTTTCCATAACTCTGGCCACCCCTCTCCTCTCCATACTCTATTTACATTATCTATGCCCATTCCTTTAGTTCTGTCCTCCCACATTTCCAGATTTCATTTGGAATCTCATCTATACCAGGTGCCTTTCCGTATTTCATTATTCCTCGCACCTTAATTATTTCTTCCCTCGTTATGTTATTTTCCTCATCTCTCTCTTTATCATGTTTTTCTCCTTTCCTAACTCTTCTATCTACACCTTTCAGCAAATTCATAAAATACTTTTTCCATTCTTTCATCTTAATATCCTGGTTTACTCTTTTTCTTTTTTTTCTCGCTCTATTTACTACCATCCAAACCTCTTCTTCCGCCCTGCCTTCTCCACCTCTTCCCACAACCTTTTATTTTCCTCCTCTTTCTTTTGATCATGCAACTCAGTATACTCCTTCTTTTCTTTTCTAGATTCTTCTCCAATACTTTTCCCTTTTCTCCATTTTCTTTATTCCTTCCTAACCTCCTTCTTTTTCTCTTTGTATATCTCATCCCATCCACTTCTACTTCCTCCTTCACTAACTCCTTTTTTACTTGTGCACTTTAATACTCTTTTTATTTCTCCTATCATTATTTTCATCTTCTCGTTTACATTTCCCCCTTACATTTTAATATTTCTGAAATTTTCTTTAAACTGTTTTTTTCCTTCCATTGACCAATCCCTTCTTCCTGCTCTTTTTATCTTTGCTTTCTTTTTATTCATATTGTTATTATTTTTTTCTCCCTCTAATGTTACTATTATAGAAAAGTAATCCGAATCTATAAAATAATTTTCTATTTCTAGTTTCTCGACCTTCTCTTTTACCTCATCGTCCACTATCACATACTCAATTACTCTTTGGTTGAAAATGTCAATTTTTTGTTAAAAATTAATTTTTTATTTGAATATTAATGACTGAAAGTTTAAGTATTCGAGTATTCGAGTTAAAGATTCATCATACAAGTTGAACATTTATCTTTTTGTTCAAAAATGTAAATTTTTTATCAAAAAATGGTCTTTTTGGGTAGAAATTTAATCCTTTTATTAGAAAATTCAACTGCTTTGTTAAAATTAAAATTTTTGTTAAAATAAATATTTTTGGGTAAAAAATTCGAATGTTTTGCATTAAAAATTCGACTTGGCTTAAAAATTCAACAACTTGGATCAAATTTTTGTTATTTCTTGACCAAAAAGTCGTCTTTGGTTGAAAGTTTAACGATTTTGTTCAAAATTTGTGTTATTTTTCGAAAATTCATCTCTTTTCGCAGAAATTAAATTTTTTTAGTTGAAAATTCAACTGCTTGGCCCTTCCGAAGTTTCGATCTCTAATTTTTTACTAATATTAATTAGTGACTGAGTTCTAGCTATGAATCAGCTTTAGTCTACAAATTAATATTTTTCGGTTGAAAATTCAACTATTTTTTCAAAAATTTGTCTTTTTTTATCAAAAATCAGTTTTTTAAACTAATGATTTAACTATTTAAGCTAAAGATTCATCATTTTAGTTAATAATTGATCTCTTTGTTTATTTTTTTACTAAAAATTTAAGTTTTACAATTAAAGATTTGTCACGTAAGTTGCAAAATTATCTCTTTGGTCAAAAATATAAACTTTTTGTTTAAAGTTGGTCTTTTCTACTAGAAAATTAATTTTTTTTGGTAGGATATTCATCTATTTGGTTAAAAATAAACATTGTTTGTAAAAAATAATATTTTTGGGTATAAAGTTCGATTGTTTTGTATCAAATTCGTCTTTTTGGCTTAAAAAATCAACAAATTGGTTGAAATTTTTGTTATTATATTCACTAAAAAATAGTTTTTTGTCAAAAATTCAACTATTTTGTTGAATGATCATTTTTTGGGCTCTGTATAACGTCAAAAAATATTGTTAGCAATTTCTGAAATAAGTAAAATATTTATTGTAATCTCAATCATTCAATTTTATATCATAAATAATTTAAGATTAAATATGCCACACAAATAATAATTTGATTACTACTTTTTTTAATTTTTATGAGAAAGTTTATTTCGTGAGAAAAAATTAAACGAATTTTTTTGGAAATTCCAAAGTTTATTAATGGGCTTTTGCGTTGCACTCACGAATAATCTTCTGTCCACATTTTTTTCATAAAACCACTAGAATCGTGAACTTTTTATATTATCGGATAATACATTTGCCATATATTGTTTATACTTCAGAAAGTCAATAATTGATCACTTCCATACTGATGATTTTTACTCGGCATCCTGCGAAATTCATTTAAAGACTTAATTAAAATCCTTTGAAATTATTGAAATCCTCAGAAATCTTATAAAATTCTTTGAAATTCCTTAAAAATCCTTTAAAATTTTTAAAATACCCTAAAATCTTATAAAGCCTATATGAAGTCCTTCCAAAACTTACCAAATTCTCCAAAACCGCATCACAGTAAATCCCAGATATATTATTTATCTAAAGTTGGATAAAACGCTGCAAACAATTGAAAACTATAATTATCTGATGGCAGATGATTTTTTATCTCGAGGCGGATAAAAATTATCCGTTGTCAGATAACTTGTAGTTGTCAATTGTTTGCAACGTTTTTATCCAACTTCAGATAAATAATATCCCTGGGATTTACTGTGATGGAATTTTTAAAATCCTATTAAATCCCATAAAATACTTGAAATTTTTTTAAAATATTTAAAATCCTATGAAATCCTTTAATATGCTTATGAAGTTTGGACAATTTTTTGGTATCCTAATAATTTTTTTTTTTTTAATTTCTTAAGATCCCTTAAAATCTTTAAAATAATATAAAATCACAGTTTGCTTCTGTAAATATTATATACAAACTAATGACGCGAAGGAATCGAATAATTCTAACATTCATATTTTAACTTTTATAGTTAATAAAAATAGATTCTCAAGAAAATTGCAAATTCTTGTATTAAAATGAGAGATCTTAAAATTTTATTTCATTGATGATTTGATGCGAGAAGTCGTTTTATCTTTAAAGTTGTATAATGTCATTCCGTCATAGCCTTTTATTTTTTTTTAGAAATAGGCAAATGATTTTTCACTTCGTGGATGTCACGTGTGTTTGGAATCCATTGAGATGGATATAATCCGCCCATGGAAGTTTCTATCGACTTCCATAAATCACTTGCGAATTGGAAACACGGATACTGTAGTAAAATCTAAAAAAAAATCAATTTTTCCAAGACTAAGTTTCATGAGCGATTAATCTGAAAATATTAGTTTTATATTCATTTATACTTAAATATTAAACAGATATCGTTTTTCTTTAAGAACAATACGTTTCAGTGAACATTAATTAAGAGAAGTGAAGAATTTGTGAGAGAATTGTTAATTCGTTGATTAAAAATTGTTTTGTATTTTTATTGAATTAAAATTCAATCCTCACTTTGTTGCCTGTAATTTTTAATCGCATGTTGTGAATACTCGTCAGATTATTGGAATTTCGATGGAATTAATTGGAAAACAGTTTGTCAAGTTTTATGAAATTTTACAATACATGATGAATTTTCAACTGTGAGTGATATTTCAAATTTAAATGAAGAGGTAATGTAGATAATATCGAGCAGTATTGACAAAAGAAAGAATGTGATTAATGTAATAATAATTCTCGGGCTAAAAGTGTGATGAGCAAGAATTTATTTTTTAAATTAAAAAAATTTTTTAAGCTTTCACTATACAATGTTGGATTTTTTCAGAAAAGTATTAAAGCATCAGAGTTAGGTAGTAACTTGTTACAAGTAACTGAGTAACTGAAAATTTACGTTATT
>JAUELO010000276.1:1595491-1605676 GCA_032357855.1 Amphibolips quercusostensackenii | reverse complement strand
TTGCATTATTACTAGGTTGTCTATTGATAGGTGTTGTTATTGATCTTCAGTTATTATTGTTATTGACCTTTACATCAATTAATTGCTATCGTCCTTCACTGTGGGTCGTTATTCACCTTGCAATATAGATCTTTGCTATATTAATTGTTGAATGTTTTTATTTTCTGTTCCTAGGGATTTTTGTTGTTCATTTCCAAGTGTTGTCATTGACTATTACCAGGACTGGTTGTTTTTGGCTTTTTCTAGAGACAGTCATTTACATTTTCTTAGGATTGTTATCATTCTTTGAAACTATCCCCTTTTCTATAGTGATTGTTATTGATCTTTAATCTAGGTCTTTATTGCCAATTACTACGTGTTTTTATTAGTTGTTGCTAGAGATTGCTACTGTCTATTGCTGAGTGTTGTTATCGAACTTAACTTGGGCTTATTATTGACCTTTTATTGGTTTTGTAATTGCTTTTTTTTATTCTTTGTGCACAGTTATTATTATTTGATTCTAAATCTCTAGGAAGGGACATTATTTTCCATTGTTAAGTGCTATTCTTTAACTTTTCTTAAAATTTTTAATGATCTTTACAAAAAGGTTTTTATTAACCTATGGTTTCAATTGACCTTTGATAGGGGTTATTATAAACCATTTCTAAATTTCTATAGATTCGTACGCTCCATTGCTAAGTGTTCTTATAGACTTTTGCTAGCGATTGTTATTAAACTTTGATATAATTAGATTATTATTATTAATTATTATACTACTAAGCCAAATCTTTTTGGGGTAAGCGTAACTCACTCAGCTCTAGCCTCGTTATATTAATAATGGCTAATTTTTTAAATTTATGTTTCTAGGGCTTCCTAAACCAGGAATTGTTATTGTCCTTTAAAAAAACTTTTGATTATTCATTGCTAAATTCAGCGGGGATTATTATTGACCTTCACATTCAAAAATTACTATTGAATTTTACTGTAGGTTGTTACTAGCCCTTTGATACAGATCGTAACTATTAATTCCTGAATCTTGTTATTATCTGTTGCTAGAGATTTTGGTTGTTTATTGCTAAGTCTTCTTATTGGTCTTTACTAGCGATCGCTGTTGACCTTTATTAGTGGCTGTTATTGATCTTTGCTAGAGACTGCTAATTGACCTTTACCATGACCGATTGTTATTGGCTTTTTCTAGGAATTGTTATTTACCTTTGATGTAGGTCTTTATTGGCAATTGCTAAGTGTTTTTATTGGTTGCCGCCAGAGATTGTTATTGTCCATTGCTAAGTGTTGTTATCGTACTTAACTTGGGGCTATTAGTGACCTTTTTTTGGTGTTTTAATAAAACTTAGATGTCATTGTTGCTAGGTAAGATTGTTCATTACCAACTGTTATCATTGACCTTTGCTAGAAGCTGTTTTTTCTTTATTGCTTTCCTGAAGATCTTTGTTCTTCAACACTAACTATTGTTGTTGATATTTCCTACGGGTTGTAATTGACTATTTGCTGACATTGCTGTTGTTTAAAGTTATTAATTGCTAAGGATTTTTTTGTTTATTGACAAGTGTTAATGAATTTTTCTAGTCATTATTAGGATTTATTGCTCATATGATATAGTGGTTCTTATTTTTCTTTGATCTGGATTATTATTGACCTTTGAGCTTGAATCGTTGTTTGAAATTAGGTGCCTGGCCCCCTAGATCTATTACAACTATTACAAGAAGAAATAATAAACGACACAGGAAACTTGAAAAATGGATTAAATTTCCTTATAACACCAACATTGTCTATCATTCTTTAGAAATAACAAAAAAGAAATTTTCGGATTGAAATAAAAGGCGCAACGATCAACTCCAAAATATTCCAGAACCTGCTGCGAAAAAAGATTTTTTATAAGACAGTTGTTCAAGGTGCTATTCTTGAGAATTCGACAAGGAAATCAATTATTATCGCTTTGAATTTTACATGGTCTATAAAACAAAGGTTTTTCCAACAAGCGGTGTTTAAAGAGGCTTTAAAAAGGCGTTAAATGTTAAACGGCGTTGATTTTTCTTTTATACGTATGGTGTGGTTTTTAGAGGACCATCGATCACAAGTCGAGCATCGAATCTGGGGTGTGTTTCCTTAATTCTATTCAGAAGAGGGAGTAAAGAAAAAGAAACATGTCTACGTGTGGGGGCCGCGTGGGTTCGCAAACTATGCGCGGCTGCAGCATGAACATAATTCAGCTCGTTATGTTACGGAACGGGTCCTGACTGACCTTATGGGCGGCCTATGAAGCCCACGGGAGGTCAGGGGGCCTCTGTTCCAATTTTGTGCCCAATAAGACTAATTCCTTCAAAGGGGCCGCGGTGGTTCGAACTTCGCGGCGGCGAGAACTTATCGCCAAATTTCACTTAAATTATGAGACGTACCGGATTTTTGGAATGGAGCGTTCCTGCGTAAAATGCTCATTTTGTGAACAACTGTCGAAACGCGGAAAGCCCTAATAGAATGTCTTCTCTCTAAGAACAAAGACGTTTCAATAAGAGCAAATTTCATGGAACTCAAGATTTGTGAAAGATTTGGAAGAAGAGGGTTGGAAGGTTATTTTCAAGTTTAATTTCTTTCGCTTCTTTAAATAGCTTTATTGATTTATATTAAGCTATCATTTTTGATTTTTTAAAGTTTGATTCTGAACTTGGAAATTTTTAGATACTGATATTTTTTGCATTGTTTTTCTAAACATTTATTTGGTAAGAATAATATTTTTATTCTTATTTTAAAACATCAAATTGTAAAAAATATATAAATATTTAAGATATTTGAACCTTTAAGGTAATGGAAATTAAAAATTCAAAGAAATCAGAAAAGGGAGATCATATTATATTTATGATAACTGTAAATTACAAATTTTTTTATAGCAGGAATTAAAGTTAACAATTTTTCGATATTGAACTTTTTTAAATTATAAACTTAACTTTAAGAGAGTAGGCAAGTGTAATTTGAACTCAATACAATTTTAATTTTAAATAGCATTGTTTCGTTAAATGAAAATGATTAAAAGTCAAAGTCATTCTGATTTTAAAATACTAATTTTAAAATAATTATTTTTTAAGACTCACGTTCTGGATATTACTTTAAAATTTCTACAAAGTATAAAAAGTTATCCTCAATAAACGTAGAAAATATTGGGATGAGCTGCGTTTTTAAAAAACATTTTTTTAAATTGGGAATTTGAAAGTGGAAAAAGGTTTTTTGACATTAATAACTAATTATTTATTAAAAAACTTAACTAAAACGTCACCTGCTTCTTATGACTAGAAAGTCTCTAAATTTGAAGATATTTTGATTTACAATCCTACAATTATTATGAATACTTCGAATTTCGGTTTTTAAAGCTTCAAAATGTTTAATTGTACAAATTTAAAAGATTTGTTCTATTTTCGATTTTTAGTTCCTCAATCTGAACTGCTTACAAATTGTAATTGTTAGATTTTCGAACTTCTAGTTTATACCTTTGAAAATTTACATTTTGTTTAAGTTGCTCAATTTTTAATGCTTAAAATTGAAATTTGTACATTTAACTTTTTCAGGCACAATTCAAGCTTAAAAGTTTAACTTCATTTTGTTTATTTTTTATAAATTAAAAAATTAAATTGAATTCCTTTTAGTTTAAAAAAGTTCTCAACTAATCAATTTTTATTTTTTCTAAAAATTTCCAATTATAACTATAAAGTGTGTTAATTTTTGATGCTGTTTTTAAAAGAACAAAATCGTAAAAGTTTTGATCAGGCATTTTTCAATAAATTTGAAATATTTATATTCAGGAATATATTTTTAAATTTTCAGAATCGTCTACAGTTTATTTACAATTTTAACGTTTCACTTTAAAAACAGTTGAATGTTAATACTTTCAACATTTAAAGTGATTAATTTTCAAAGTATTAGTATTTAAAATTGGTCTATATAGAAGTCTTCTGTATTAAAATGTATTAATTTGAAAAGCTTAAAATTGAATGTTTGTAGGTCAGATTTTAGAATGTTTAAAAAATATGAATCTCTTTGTCTAAAAAAAATCTAACATCTAAAAATTGAAAGCATTCATTTTTAAGATTTTCCAAATAAACATTTGTTATTTTCAACTGGGAAAATTTCAAATTGTTTAATTTTGAAATCTAAAATTTAAAACTGGTTATCTGATTTTGAAAGAAATTTATAGTTCTAATTTATTTGCTGAATTAATTTCATATCGGGAAATTTTAAGTTTGTTTATGAAGTTTATAAAGAATTAATTTTTTTTTAAGGATTGCAGTATCGAAATCAACGTTTTATTTTCTCTTAATTTTTTTAATTAGTGCTAATATGGTGGATACATTCCAGAGGAGATTATCTTGTATCCACGACTTAGAAAAGAGAAAATCGGATTTCTTTTTATGAAAATTGAAATATCGCACTTTTTGCAATAACGAGACCTGGCGTTTTTTCAAAATGTTCCCTAAGTATATGAATAAAGTGTGCGATAGTTAAATTTTCTCAAAGCTAAATTCAATTAAAAAATTGCTAAATTTAAGTAACTCAAATTTTAAATAGTTAAATAAAATGGTTCGATTATAGATTTTGAAGTGTCACCACTAAAAAAGAATATTGTTCAATTTTGATTGCTTTTTTAGAACTCCTTATTTACAATTTTAGTTTTACTTGTTTCAGTTTCAAATATTTAGCATTCTAAAATTCAATTGCTTCAATTGGCAAAGCTTCTTTATCAGCATATTTTTGGTTATTTTTTATTATATTATTTTACTCCTATTATTTTATCTGAGGATTTTTTTCTAGATATTTTTGAATTTATCACTTATGTCTGTAAAATGTTTGTGTAAAGGAATTCGTTGTCTTTCCTGTCAAAGCTTGATCAGCGACCAATTGACCAGTGACCACCCTGCAGGCTCATAAATAAAAAATGATTAGCCTCGGGTTAAATCTCTTGAGGCAAACGAAAAACTTAAATAACTACTGTTCTGATGCCTTTTCACAAACGAAATATTGATATGGCGCCAGTGAAAAAGATCCGTAGATGGTAAGTACCTACCAACCGCGAGTATAAGTATAAAGAGTAAAGAGTATTGAAGACTTTATAGTTGTATACTTGACAACACAGTAGCCGAGGACTTAACGTAATACGTAATACGTAATACGTAACATAGGTACTTGGTTTGCGCGTAACTTCCACTGTGAGATATGTTCTGATCTTTGATCCCTTTGTAAGATCTCTTGGAACCATCGCCGCATTGCCACCCGCAAAAGTAGTATTCTTAAAGCTTTGCATTCTCATATTATACTCCAGCATTCCCGAGAGGGCAATACGTTATTAGCAGTTCCCTTCTTGAGGCCACTTTTTCCTTTCGTCAAAAAGTTTTATATGCTTCACTCGAATGTCAAAGGTGCCTTCTACTCTCAAGAGGAAACGAGTACAAACTTTCCCCACTTATTGTAGAAAAAAAATCTTCATTCCCATTCACAAAAATCCAGATGGTTGATAAATCTTTATTAACCATTCATAAAGAATCTATGGGGAAATTAGTTGTAAGATATTATAAAGTCACATGTGCACGACTTTTCATAATTACAAAATTAATTTCATTTTATGATATAAATCATTCATAGAAAAAACTAAGTGTAAGAAACGTTGCAATGACTGGGTGAAACGGAATAACACCCAGCTGCTTACTTGGTTAAATTGTTAAAATGCCGCGCTCCCATTCTTCCCCTTCTCTTACTATCCCTCTTTTACTTCAACTCCCCTCACTTGCCCAACTCTACCACCCCTCACTTCCTTTTCGCTGATTTCCCTCCCTTAATCACCCTTTCTTCCCTAATGCCCCACCCCTCACTTCCTCGTCCTTCTCCTACTTTCATTTAACCTTTATTATCCTACTTCCCCTACCCTCTCTCATCCCTCGGTTCCCATAATTCCGTTCCGCTACTTCAGCTGTACTCACTCCCCCTACTTCACCACCCCTCACTGCCCTTTTTCTACTTTTCCTCTTCTACTCACACTCATTTCCCTCATTCCCATCCCTTCACTTCCTCTCTCTTCTCCTACTTCTTTTACTGCACCTCTTATTACTTACCTTCTGCTCCTACGTTCTCCTCCCCTTATTTGCCTGTCCGTACTCAGCCTTATTTTTATAGTATTTCTCCTTCTTCCTCTCCCAACGTTTCTCTTACATCTCTAGCCCCGAAATTTACCTCCTCTACGTACCGCCTTTCCACTTCTCCTACTTCGCTACACCTCATTGCCGTTTCCCTACTTGCCCTCTCCTACTCACTCACATTTTCCTAGTTTCCCTCCTTTCATGTTTTCACTTTTTCCTCACTTCTCTCTTCTCTACTGCACCTCTTCTCACACCCCTTCTGTCCATACCCTTACTTCCCCGTCCTACTTCTTCTCACATTGAAAATATTTACTAAATATTTACCCCTACTTCCCACTCTGCGCTTCTCCTAAGTCCATTCACTTCAGTTCCCTAAAGTCCCCTCTTTTCAATTTCTCTTACTTCCTCTGCATTATTTACCTTCATTTTTCATCTACATCCCTCTCCTCACTCTTTCTCCTTCACCACTTATTACTTCCCTACCTCTGATTATCCTTCCCTGATGACCCTCACTTCTCTTCTGACCCCTCTCTCTTCACTTCCCTGTCCTTTTTTACCATCACCATTCCCCTCCTCTAATTCTTCTGACGTCACTCTTCCTACTTCACCACTCCTCACTTCTCTTCTTCTGCTTTTCCTCCACTACTCACCCTCACTTCCATACTTCCCTACCCTCAATTTCCCGCTCTTCTCCTACTTCTCCTCTTCTTAGTTCTCCTTCTTCTACTCTCATCACTTTTCCTACTTTCTTCTCCTCTCTTTTCCTCGCTTCCCCTACTTTCTTTCACAGGGAAAAATGCCGACGATTTCACCGTTCTATCAATTATAGAATTGGATTTTACACCATATAACTTATTTACTGCCAATTTTATTACACCCAGTTTTTGCTGTGTTGGGGTATGGAAAAGATTGTAATAAATAAAAGATAGTACATTTTAGGATGAAAATTTTTGTCTTTTTACCAATAGGGTTAAGAGACCAGTTCCATTTTGAGTTTTACTGAAGCTTTTCAAACGGTATCCGTCTTTAATACCTCGAGGAAGAAACGATCATTTCTGAAGTTTACAGATGAGTTGTGTAAAGTCGGTGGGATCGGAGGTCACTTTTGTCGGAAGACGTGCAGACAAGAATCTTTTGAGAGTGACGATGACAACCTTGGTTACTGATACACAGTAACTTTGGTGCATGACCTTGCAGACGATAATAATAAATAATAAAACCTCTCCAAGATTCATTCTCCGAAAGAAGTTTAGGATTTTATGATTATGGCGTGTAAGAGCACCCCATTCTGCAAGAAATGAAGCAAAATACAAAGACATCCTAACAAACAAAATTCTTATGCATGTATGTTGGTCATGTATATTGTCCATGTAGGTTGTGCATGCATTTGAGGATGAATGTTTTGCTTTTATGTTGCACATATCTGCCCTGTTTCTGAAGAACACCCTTAACTAAAAAAAATCGAAAAATTAGTTTTTTATATCAATGAAATCTTGAAAGAAAGATATACCTATTTATGCAGATCAGTTTAGAAAAGTGTTGATATTATGAAAAATAATAATTGCACAATTATCGCAAAACACCGTTAACTCAAATATTGTCAAAAATTATTTCGCAAGAGTATCGTCTCCTCGAGAATGTGGATCGTAACTTTGCGAACTAGAAAATAGACCACCGAATACGTCACAGAAAAATTCACAAGAATACCATCAACTTGGAGATAATGTCATTCTTATAATTACTCGATTGCTTTTTGACGCTGAAGTAATTTGGCAAAGAACTGTAAGGAGTTAACGGCTTTCTTCCGTAATATTAGGAAGCCAGTCAAAATTGTTTTTTTTTCTTCGAAAAATTTCTTGAAAGTTTAATGAAAATGATTAATTTAAGAATAATTATTAAAACTGTTTACTTGCGGAGGAAAACAGAGAAAACATTCAAAAGTTGTCAATTATAGTCTCTTCTATTTTTTTTCTGTACATTTATATGTAAAATAAAGTAGTATAATACAGTGGAACCTGGATTTGTCTCCCTTGTATTGACCACTTCCAGGAATTAACGCCACGCCGCAAAATAGGGTGAGGGTAGCCGCAGGGCAAGAAGGCGAGGTCATTAGCTGTCAATCAATTGTGAAAAAACAGAAGCGTAGCAATAAAGCGCTTTACCTTAAAGTTCTAGCTGGGTAACTACGTCACAACGTTACCTCACAATTGATTTTCAAAAAGCAAGGTACGTACGTCTGCACAGCGAATAAGCACGATAGCGGCATTGCATCGACCAACATTCGGGCTCCGAAGCCAACTGAAGCCGTTCGGACTGATCGGATTATTTCATGTGACAGAATGTGCGTGTGATGCTATCGGACCGCGACTTTTTCAACTGCGCAAGTACCAAAAAGCGCGGGTCTTTTTAAAACCAGAAGTATCTACTTGTACTATTACATTTATAATAAATTATTTAAAAAATTAGCTGTTTCTTAGATTCAATTTGATTAATTCTCAATGTAAACATTTTTTAAAATAATTATCTGTAATATCATTAATAGCATTTATTGAATTTTGAATGGTTTGAGCAAGCGAGCGACAGAGGTTATTTAGTATGCAGACTGGTTATTCAAGAGAAAGCTCTCATATTAGACGAGATGCTGGACCATCCACAAGCATTTTGAGAGCGTAAGGAGAAAAAACATTTATTTTAACGTGTAATATTTAACGTGTAGAAGATTTTCAAAATATTTTTTACCACGCAGAAAAATTCACCGGAAATCGTTCGCTCATACGCTCCTGACTGTTTGCATTCGGTGGACCTCGCTATTTGCAACGACCAGTCCCAAAATCTGAGAGAAATCCAGGTTCGACTGTAATTGGTATTTTAGATTATAATAGGCCGTTTCTTACATTATTTTTATAGGACCTAATTAATGAAATTCAGTTTTACTTTGCAGAATATTATGTGATTTTCTTTTTTGTAAGAATACAGCTTAAAATAATGATTTATGTATATGTGCTCAAAGGATTTTTACGTCAATCACGAATTCCGTTAAAGTTTTATTTCAGAACTCTAAAATTTATAAAATAATAGTTCTTTTCAATTTAAACAGCAACAGATAATAAGACATTCTCAATAGTAAAAATTATACTTTAAGTTACAGACTGAATACTGTTTCCCTATTTTCCTTTTTCATCTTTTTTTGGAAAATTCCTTTTTCACTTTTTTTTTCAAAAAAGTTCCCTTTTATTTTGTTTTTCTTTGCTTAAATGCGAACTAAATTATTGAAACCAAAAAAAAACCTAACTGTTTTTGGTTGAAAATAATTTTTTTTTTTTTAATTCAAACATTTTGTTGAAAATTTCGCTATTTTGTAAACAATCATCCTTTTTCAAATTCAACTGTCTTCTGAAAAATTCACCTTTTTGTTTAAAAATTTCACTATTTGGTTTAAAATTGAACTATTTTCTTGAAAATCCGTCTCATTGGATTGAGAGTTTAACTACTTGAATAAAAATTCATCTTTATTACTTTATTTATTTAAAACGATATTTTTGGTTGAAAATTCACCTATTCAGATTGATAACTGTCGTCTAAAAAATTCGTCATTTTGGTTTAAAAATGCAACTATCGGGTTGAAAATGGAACAATTTTTGATTGAATTTTTATCTTTTTTGTTCGAAAATTCAACCATTTGGTTAAAATTTCGTCTTTGCCGGTTAAAAATTCAACCATGTGGTTAAAAATTCAATAATTTGATTAAAAGTCATCTTTTTTGGTCGGAAATTGAAAGATTTTTTGAACATTTGTCTTTTTCGATTGAAAATTCATCTTTGATTGTAGAAAAGTCATCCGGTTCTGTTAAAAATCTATCTTTCTTGTTTTAAAATTATTTATTTTTTTTTTTTTTTGAAAATTCAACTGTCATCTAAAAAGTTTGTTCTTTTGGCTTTGAAAGTTCAATTTTTTGGTTGAAAATTTAACTATTAAAAGTTTAACTGCTTGGTTGAAAATTACTTTCTTTAAACAAATATCTTTTTGGTTGTAAATTCATTTTCATGATTGAAAATAATATTTGTTGTTT
>JAUELO010000276.1:1569149-1581744 GCA_032357855.1 Amphibolips quercusostensackenii | reverse complement strand
ATATCATAAACAATATATTTTTTTAATTTATAAATCGGTATTTCTAGATGATAAGAGGTCATAGAAAGTTCGTCAATAGGTCAATCGACGTGTCTCGAAGACGCAAATAAGCATTTTAATACAGAACTGTAGTATTTCTAATATGAACAAACTTGTTTTTATATAAATAGAATAGACCATTTTTTTACCTTTATAAATCGGTACTGTTTGGTCATGAAAGGTTCAACAATAGGTCAATAAATGCGTCTCAAGTACGCGAACAAATACACTTCATATAGTATTGACGTATTTTAAATATCAACAAATTGTTTTTATATAAACAGCATAACACATTTTTTTAAATTTCATAAATCGGTACGCAACAAAAAAACTACTTTTAAATGGCCGATGTAGCTCAAAATCTTATCAGACATGGATATCAGTCGGAGCTACAATTCGAACAAAATTCCTGACCATAGCTCTTTTACTTTTCAAGGTATGTTGAACAGAAAAACTCTCTCACACACACAAACACACACACACACACACACACACATGGCCAATCAAAGAAATTGTATTTTCGAACTCCTGGGGTCGAATTATATAAAAAAATGTCACAATATTATTTATAAAAATTTAGGTCACTACAAAGCTTCATCTAGAAAGGAAGCAAAAAAGTACAACTACAAGAATTTACAACTGCAAGAATCTACAGGAATTTAAAGATTTTGCAACTAAAAAGTTTGTTGTTTTTTCGAACTAGGATCACAAATATTTAGAATATTGCTATGAGATTATTTTTAATTAAGATGTGTATATGATCGCTATTACTAAAAAGCTTCTATGTTGAAACTTTAAACGAATGGTAGATTAATAAAAGACAATAATGAATGATCGTTATTAAGCAACAAAATACCTTACGTTTGAAGTTTTTTAAAAATATATAGTAATTTATTAAACATCAAATATCATTTAAAATTATAAATAATTCATTTGACTGCATATAAAAACTGAACACTTTTAGAGAAAAGCTTAACTTCGTTGTAATTCAAACGCTCAATAATTTACGGGTATAAAATGGAAGCTTTTGACACTTTTCTATTGATCAATTTTTTATTAAAGGCCGTTAAATTGCAAGATAAGCTTGTTTTAACTTTTATCTATTGCATAGTTCAAAAATGATGGAAATAGAAATCCATGCTAACATTTCCAATGGTATAAATTCAAGAATGAATCAAAAACTTTATAAATTTGCAAAATTATATCATTTTAAGCATTTTCAAGCTATAGAAACATTAATTTATACATCAAAATTTGTTTTAAAATATTTTAAAATATTTTCTTACAACTTTCTTTAAAACAAATTATTTCAAAATCTTACAGGAATCTAACGAAATTTTTTTTTATCTTGTAACTCGAATTTTTTCTACATTACTTTGAAAATCCTGCAAAACAAATTTCCTCTAAATCTTCCACATTCTTTTTTGGGAATTGCGGAAATATTTTTAAATATTGTTTTTATATTAATTTTTCAAAACGCAAATTCATGTGCAGTTTTCTAGCAATTTTGAATAAATTTTTTTGTTTGAAATCTTTCAAAATGCTTAAAAATCTTCTAAATTATTTGTTTAAAATCTTTAAGAATCTACATTTTGTTTTAAATTTTTTGTAATCTTTTCAAGTTTTAAATTATTTTGAAATCATTTCAAAACTTCTAAATTTATCTTAAACTTACTTTAATCTCTTTCAAATTAATAAATGTTTAATTATTTTTCTTAATCAAAAATGTTTTCTTTCATCTTTTTCAATATTCTCTAATTATTGATTTTTCAAAATGAAATTCATTAAAAATTTTTCCAGCAATCTCAAGAAGTTTGTTTACTTTTTTGAAACCTTTAAAGACTCTTCAAAAGCTTCAAAATCTTGAAAAATCTACATATAGTTTTTCATTTTTTTTAAACTTTCTAAGTTTCAAATTAAAATCAAAATTCAATCATTTCACTTGCATATACAAATTTGTTAAATAGAAAAATAAATACTGTCACGTTGATAGTTTAAATAAATAAAAATATATTTGAAAATACAACTAAAATTGAACGGATTTGATAAAAATTGATCTTCTTTGGTTAAAAATGATTATATTTTGTGGAAAATTCGTTTCTTTAATTGCAAATTAATTTTGTTATTTAAAATTTTAACTGTTTCATGTGTGGTTAGAAATCCATCTTTTTCAGTTAAAACTTCAACTATTTGATTAAAGGTTCAACTATTTTGTTGAAAGTTTGTCCTTTTTAGCTGTATTTCACAAAATTTCAAATTCGCATATTTTTTTGGTTAAAAAATCAACTCTGTTAATTAAATATTGGATTTTTTTTGAATATTAACTATCAGGACATTTCACGTTGAGAATTTGTCTTTTTTGGTTGGATATTCAACTACTTGGTTAAAAATGTAAGTACTTTGTTACATTTTTTGTTTAAAAATTTATCATTTAATTTGTATCTCTATCGTTGAGAATTTAACTATTTTGTTAAAATTTCGTTACTTTTTTGATCAAAAAACTAAGTTATTAAAATGAAAATTTAAGTATTCCATTTTTGCTTGAAAATTGATCTTTCTTTGTTAAAAATTCAACTGTTTGATTTAAACTTTATGTGTTTTATTTGTGATTCGTCTTTTTTAGCAGAAAAAAAGCTCGGTTAAAAAATTTTTTTTTTTAAGTTGTAGTCAACCGTTATTTATTTAAAATTGAAATATTTTTGAATAAAACATCAACGTTTACATTTTATTATGAGAATCCGCATTTTTTTATCCAACATTTTTTTACTTTGTTAAAAACTCCTTTTATTTTTGTTCAAGATTCATTATTTCAGATAAAAATTCTTCTCTTTAATTTAAAATTAAACTATTTTGTTAAAAATTAAATTTGTTTACTGAAAACGTAACTATTTCACTTTTGCCTAAAAATTATGGTTTTTATTTTAAGATTCAACTAAAATTCGTTTTTTTTTATTAGAAAATTATTTTCCTTGTTTGAAAATTTTGGTTGGGAATTTTCAACCATTATGTTAAAAGTTAAACGGCTTTGTTAAAAATGTATATTTAAATTCAAGGTGGAAATTTGTATTGAATCTCTGACATTAAAATAGTCGATGCTCCTTTCTATAGGCTTTAGGGTCCAGTAATCAAAGGACTTTTTTTTCAATAAAACGTTCTGACTTACGTAACAGTCCTCTTCAGTGATTTATTTTTAGAAGCAAAATTAAAAATTCCGCGATATAATTTTTAATTTGGACCTTGAAGGCCATAGAAATGTATATTTTTTTGTTTAATAAGGATAATTATTTAAGTTGAAAATTCATCTCTTTGATGGAAAATTGACCTTTTTTATTTGAAAATTGAACTTTTTTGTTAAAAAATCGTTTTCTCAGTTAAAAATTTAACTTTTTGTCGAAAATGATTGTATTTTTTACAATTTCGTGTTCTTTAGTAGAAAATCAATCTTCTTCGTTGATAATTCAGGTTGGGAATTCATCTTTTTTGGGTAAAAATTCAAATACTTGGTTGAAAGTTGAACTTTGTTAAAAATTTATATTTTTGTTTCAAGCGTAATTATTTAAGTTAAAAATTCATGTCTTTAATTAAAAATTTAATTATTAGTTAAAAATGAATTTTTGTAACTGAAAATTTAAAGTATTTCATTTGTGGTCGACAATTATGTTTATTCTTTGAAGTCTTAACTATTTTATTAAACTTTCGTATTTTTAGCAGAAAATTAATATTCTTGGTTGAAAATTCTGGTTGGGAATTTATATTTTTTGGTTAAAAATTTAACTAATTGGTTGAAAGTTAAACTGATTTGTTAATTTTTTTTTTGGTTCAAGGTTAACATTTTAGTTAAAAATGCATCTCTTTGATTGAAAATTAAGCTTTTTTAGTTAAAAATTTAACTATTTTGGTGTAATTTCCTTTTTCAGTTAACCATTTAACTTTTTGATTGAAAGTTATTGTGTTTTGTTGAAAATTTCGTATTTTATGGAAAAAAATTAATCTTCTTGTTTGAAAATTCATCTTTTCTGGTTGAAAATTGAACTATTTAGTTAAAAGTTGAACGACTATGTTGGAAATTAATCTTTTTCAATGAAGATTAATAATTTTAGTTGAAAACTAATTTCTTTTATTAAAAAATGAACAATTTTGTTAAAAATTCGTTTTTCTTGTTGGAAATTTTGCTTTAATAGTTGCAAATTCAACAAAATGAATAATTTAAAATGATTCATTTCATCACTGACTTAAATTGACTCATTTAAAAAGTCACTTTTGACTGATTTTGTCAGTCATCGAATCCGCATTCTTTGAATCATTCAAAATTGATTTCGAATCAGAATTTAGACTGTACAATAGTTTCATGAATTCGAATTGTCCACCTTTCTCTGTGGGAACCCAGTTCATTTTGCGTTCGGGTATTGTTTTACAAGACATAAATTTTCAAAGAGAAAACAGCATAACTTATTTTTTCATTATAAATTGCCGAGGTGATTTTTGCCTTCACCGAATCGAATTCTGTGTACATATTAAGTCTTAAAAAATGCATATATGAGTATGAAAAACAAAAAAAAAGGAAAGAAATGAAAAGAATAAAACATGGCACTGGTGCCAAGCAATATCGCTCGCACGTCTCCGGATTTCAGAATGGGTTCCCGAGTTATTTAAATAAACCCTTTGTCGGCCAGTTCAGTCCATTACTGAAGTACCAAAGTACCTTTATAGCCACGCGTATACGCCGATATGCCGAATTATATTTTTTTTTTATTTTATACCTTCATTCTACGTATGCGTAGCAGCTTAAACTTTCACAGGATGTCTCGTAATTCATTATTCTGGCGTTCGTCAAATTTAGTAAACATATTAATTTATGTGTGGAATAAAACATAAATTATATTCAGTTACTATTACTGAGTTTTCAAGTTACGTGGTTTGTCTTGAATGCAAATTTTTCTCACATCAGTGATATCTTTTCGAATTCAAAGTGTACATTCTAAATTTGAATCAGTCAAAAGTGATTGATTGGAACTTAGCTTTGAATAATTTAAATAATTCCAATTCGACAACTAACAAACCAGTAAAAAGTAATCTTTGAATTAGTCAACTTGACTCACGGATTAAATCAGTCATTTTAAATTATCTATCTTATTGAATTTCCATTCAAAAAAGGTTAATTTTCAAACAAAAATGGAATCCTTAAATATTCAATAAAAAAATTAATTTTCAAAACAATAAATATAATTGTCAACAAAATTGTTAAATTTTCAACAAAAGAGATGAACCTTCAATTTAAATGATTAATTTCTTAACATTAAAATTAATTATTAACAAAACAGTTAAAGTTTCAACCTAGTATTTGAATTTTCAACCGCTAGGATTCATTTTGAACAAAAAAATTGAATTTTAAACTGAAAAAATTATTAAAAAAATGAATTCTTAACAAAATAGTTTAATTTTTGATTAAGCAATTGAATTTTCAATTAAAATGATAAATAATTACAAAAAGAATAAATTTTAAACAAAGCAGTTCATTTTTCAACCAAGTAGTTGAATTTGAAAAAACGCATTGTTTGCTAAAAGGTTAATTTTCTACCAAAAAATTAGATTTTAAAGAAACGACTTGAATTTTCAATTAAAACGTTTAATTTTAAACTAAAAACAATTAATTTTCAACAAAACAAATGAATTTTCAGCCTAAATGATGAATCATTAACCAAAATATTGATTTTTTATCAAAGCAGTTCAACTCTTATCGTACTCTTGCTGAATTGAAAAAAAACGTTATCATGAAGATTAATTTCCTACTAAAAAAGAAGAACTTCCAGCGTAAAAAGCATAAATTTTCAACCAAATAGATAAATTTGCAACTAAACAATCAATTCGTAACCAAAGAAGGTATAGTTGAATTTTCAATTAACAAAATTAGTTTTCAACCATAAAAAATGAATTAAGCCTTTTTTTGATTATATTTTTAAAAAATAAATAAATTTGCACCAAAGTAGCTCAATCAATTAGTTCAATTTTTAAGAAAAAATGTAATAGAACTGTAAAAAAAACATGAAATTTCGAACAAATAGTTGAATTTTCACCAAAAAATGGAATAGATAAATTTTTATGTGAAAAAAACGAATTTTCAAGAAAATAGTTAAATGATCAACCACAGAAATAAGTTTTTAATTAAAATGATGAATTATTTAGAAAACCAGAAAACAGCATTTTTAACAAAGTAGTTTAGTTTAGCTTAGTTTAGTTAATAGTAGTTTAGTTTAGTAGTTTAGCTTTCAACCAAGTAGTTGGATTTTTATCTGCAAAAGATGAATTTCAACAAAAATGGAATAGTTCAATTTTCAAGTGCACTCAACTCGCGATTTAAGACCAGCTGAGGAAACAGCTTGCTTTGGCCTTGATCCTAAATTGGGGGAATCTAAACGTGAACAGGCAGGGCCGCAGGAACCATTTCTGTTGGATTTGGACGCATGACGCAACCTGATGTAATTAACGCGCTGAGAGTGCGGCCCTCGAGCTTTTTGTCACACTTGACTGAGCACATCCTTCCCTTCGGTCCCGCGGTTCCTCTCATAACGAAACTGCGAAGGCCATCAGTTCTAGGAATATCGCAAACCAGGGGTTCTCATATCGGAAGTTGAGTGAAACAAAATTAATTTTCAACAAAAAAAAACTAATTTTTAATAATATAGTTAAATTTGCAACTGAACAGATGAAGTTCAAGCTAAAATAATCCTTATCTAAAAAAAATAATGTTCAACAAAGTAGTTTAACTTTGAACCAATAAGATTTATGTTCTACCAATAAAGAAAAATTGATCTAATCAGCCATTCATGGTTAATTAAAATAATTTTTTAAATAAAGAAATTTAATTAGGAATTTTAATTTAGATATAATTTTACCATTTTATTATAGCAGATAAATCAAATACTTCCTTTGACTGAAAATCAGTCACTTCGATTGACTGATTGATTCAGTCAATATTGACTGAGTCAGTATTGACTGATTCATGTGTTAAAATGACTGTTTTCTCAGTGAAAATACCTAAATTTTGAGTCAAAGCATGCTTGATTAATTTGAACAGTCAACTTTTGACTGAACAATTTGGTCGAACCAACAAAATGTTTGTTAGTTCAACCCCAAATTATGGTTATTATATGATCAACAAAATATTTGGTTGACCTAATTAAATTTTGTTGTTGTTTTAAAGAAATCAAATATTTAGTTGAATTACCCAAAATTTTTCTTATTAAACCAAATTTTAATGTATATTTATGAAAATCCAACTATTTTTGGTTGAGAGTTCATTCTTCTCAATTGAAAGGTATGATATTACTGATAGTAATATAACTGAAAATTTAGCTATTTCATTTTTGGATGAAAAGTGATCATTTTAGAGAAAAATTTAATTATTTCGTTAAAAATTCATGTACTTTGCTGAAAATCAGTCTTTTATGGTAAAAAAATAATCATCATGGTTGAACATTCTACTACTCAGTTTAAAGCTGAACTCCTTGGTCAATATCGCATTTTATTTGTTAAAAATTCTTCTCTTTGGTCAAAAATTCAATTATTTTATTACAAATTAGTTTTTTCCGATAAAAATTATTTTTTGAAACTGAAAATTCAACTATTTTATTTTTGGTGAAAAATTGAACATTTTTAGTCAAAATTTACCTTTTTTATGTAAAATTTGAGTCTTCGGGTTGAAAATTCAACTGTTTTCTAGGAAATTCATCCTTTTGGTTAAAAAATTTAACTGTTTTGCTTATCGACTGATTCAACTATCTTTTTGTCTTAAAAATATTATTATTTTGATGAAAATTCAATATTTGTTTAAAAATCAATATTTTATTTGAAATGTTTCGTAGAAAATTTGCCTTTCTGGCTTGAAAAGTCCACAATTTGGTTTAAATGCAACTTTTTAAATTACATATGCAACTATATGTTAAAAAAATATTATGCGTTGGTTGAAAATGTAACTATTTGGTTAACAATTGTCCTTTTTTGTTATAAACTGTTTTTTTGAAATTTTTTTTTTTTTCTAGTTACAAAAATCGTCTTTTTGGATTGAAAATTCTTTTTTTCTTGTATAGAAAAGTTCTTAATCGAAAATTCAACTGTCTTTTTTAAAAAATCGTTTTTCTGTTCGATGATTCAACTAACAGGTTTAAAATCCATCTGTTTTTTTAAGTTTAATCTTTCTTGTTTAAAAATTTGACCACTTGTTTAAAAATTCATTTCTCTTGGTAGAAAATTAATTTTGATATGAAGTCTTAAGCGTTTTATATTGAATTTAATATGGTATTAGTATGAATATTAATTTTGTTTAAAAGAATTTTCTCCCCTAATTATTGCCCATTGCTTGTAAAAAATTACCCTAGTTTCCTTGTTTCGAGAACCCTTTGGGTTGTGAAGTCTCTTCATTGCATTTTTGTTGTTTAACTAAACATTCTTTTATGCATTCAAGAATTAAAGTATTACATAAAAACTGAATTCGTTAATAACCAATTGAATTTTGCTACCAAATCAACCAAGCAGCGTTCCAATAAAAAAAATTGAAATCGCTAGACTTTGTGTAAAGCAACCCAGATTCGAGTTCAAGTTAAAACAGATTGGTTCGAGGATTAGATTCATTTTGCACTAAATCCAGTTCATCTTAACTAAATCTCTCTTTAGTCAAGATTAAGCTCAACCTCCTTTTCTGCATTCAAGAATTAAAGTTTTACATAAAAACTGGATTCGTTAATAACCAATCGAATTTTGGTACCAAATCAACCAAGCAGCGTTCCAATAGAAAAAAATTGAAATTTTGTCACAGCTTGACTTCGTCCAAAGTGACCCAGATTCGAGTTCAAGTTGGAACAGATTGGGTCGAAGATTGGGTTCATTTTTCACTAAATCCGGTTCATCTTAAATTAATCTCTCTTTTTTGAGATTAAACTCGACCTTCTCTTCTGCATTCAAGAATTAAAGTATCTTCAAAGAAGCTCTATATTAATTAGGATTCAAAAATGAGAATGAAATAATCAATGAGTCACAAAACTAATTTGGACCCTCTCGACCATGAATGGTCCCTTTCTCTTATCCCCAGGTCTTCAATCTTTAGCAAGGACGCAGTGACTCGAAGGTGTGAAAGGGTTGCAAAACGCCCTGCTTCCGAGAAGTCTAGATCTGCGGACATTCCAATGTGCCCCTGGACCTCAACCCAACATCTTGAGATGAAGAAGAGTCGATGAGAGAGACTTGCCCTCTCTTTCTCTTTGGCAAGCACCCGAGGGTCTGCAATTTTTCAGTGGGATTTATTAGAGCATCATTCTAAGGCTTTACGACGCACCTGGTCGAGTCGATCCTCTCATCTCCTCTTCCTTCTTTTCTCCTTCTCCTCGAAGATCTTTTTCCTTTTCCTTCTTCTTCCTTCTTCATCTTCCATGGACGATGAGGCATATATGCCATAAGGTATAAGGTATAAGGTATAAGCTATATGGTATAAGGCCCATTGTACCTCTTCAGCTCTTCTCCACCTTTCTCATACACTTCTTCGTCTTCCTCTCTTGAAATGCCTTACTTTTCTCTCTTATTTTAACCCCCACTTTATCTCTTGCACTCTCCCGAGAAGATCTCACTCCCATCGAGAGGATCTTCGACGACCTCTCGGCCCCAGCTAATTATTTTATTCTCACGCCAGGCCGTCAGACTGCGCGTGCCTTTCATTAGACTTCCTCCGCCTCCGGCTTTTCATCTCTTCAATCCTGTCGAGATTTTTTTTGTTAAGTGCCCGACTTCGCCCCTGAGTCGATTGTTTGAAATTGCGAGATGGAAAAAAGGTATTTTGACTTTCAACTACACCATTTAAGAATTCCATTGACATCAATATTTTGCTCGATTCCATGAACAACTAACCCCCTGGTTGATTTGAGATTTCCATATGATCATATCTTTACCAACATTACAATTGAGGGCATGTACCAGATTGCCATGTGATTAATTCTTTTAAATGATCTTATAAACTAAGAAATCAAATTGATTAAATTAGCTTATGAGTAACTTCATTTAAGGAAATGTTCCAGATTGTCATGTGGTCAATTCCTTTTAAGACCTTACAAACTAATAAGTTGAATAAAGTTTCATTGCTAGGTGGTTGTCTTTCTTTCTTTTACGTCTGTTTAGTTTGAAAAATGAATGGAAGATATTAGTTTATGAATAAGTTTGTTTTAAACGATCTTATAAACTGATAAATCAAACTAGCAGACAATATTCATTCTTTCCTTTATGTCTGCCTCGTACAGTAAATTCATTGGAGTTATTAGCTTATGACTAAATTCGTTTAAGGGATGTATGAGATTGTCACGTGATCAAATCTTGAAAACTAACTTATAAAATAAGAAGTCAAATAGATCTTCATTACCAAAGGGTTATATTTATTTTATTTACATCTGTACAGTATGAAAATTTCTTTCGAGTTATAAGTTTATGAGGAAGTTTGTTTAAGGACGTGTACCATATTGTTACGTGATCGATATTTTTTAACCTTATAAACTAATAAAATGGATTTTTAGTACCAGACAGTTGTCTTTCCTTCCTTTATGTCTTTCTCGTATAGCAAATCAATAGGAGTTATTAGCTTATGAGTAAGTTCATTCAAGAGCATAAACCAGTACCAGATTGTCACGTCATTATTTCTTTTAACGATTTTATAAACTGATAAGTCCAATGAGTTTTCATAACCAGACAATTATCTTTCTTTCCTTTACGTCTGTCTCGTATTATAAATTCATTAAAGGTATTAGTTTATGAGTTACATTTCATTTAAAGGCGTGCAATAGCTTAAAAGTTCCAAAGTAAAAAAAGACTAAGCTTAAAAAAAATTCCTGACCTTTATTTTAGTAGGTAAAATGTTAATTTTTTCCAAAAATTATCTTATTCAATAAAAAAAAAAGCGTTAAAATCCCTTTGAATCTATAGTAACTGAAACTTTTATTGTTGATGTTGAAAGACTTAAAAATTGCCGAAACAGATGGTATTTGCACAAAACCTAAACATTTTCAGTGACAGTTGAGACATAATGTCCCATTTTCAAATTGAACGAAATGTAACTTTTGAACAATCCCTTAATATCATAAGCCACAATTTAAAATTATTTTATTTCAAGTAATTTAAATTAGATGTAAAATTTATTTTTCTTCCTATTTGAAACATTGCAAAAATGGCTAGCTTTTTCCAGTAGGATCTAAACAAAGACACTAAACAATAACGATTTTCTTGATGTTCTCAGTGAAAAATAAGTTTGCATGGTCAATACTAGCCTTGGAAATGACCACGAAAAGTGTCAAACTTTGTCGGAGGAAAGATCAATACGTTAGGTAACGAAATGAAAAATAAAAGAAACATAATAATAGTGATCGGTTAGCTACTGTCCACGTCAGACCTATACTTTCTATATAATCTGAAATACAGAAATATCTTAAGCCAATGACATTTCTCGTGAAGTATCGCCTAAGTCGCCGAGATTTGTGATTGGCTTAAAAAAACCTGCAAACCAAATTGATTTGACCTAATCGTCAGCATTTAACGATCCAGAGTGCACAACAATATTAATTGTAATTGATAAATCTTTAGATTACAGTAGATTAAGATTAGATATTTTAGGAATATTAGATTTTCTGATCAAATTGCCGCCTATGAAAAGTTGTCCAAAGACTGATAATTTCACAATGTGATGAACAAAGCAGGTATGAAGAGCTACTTCGTTACCTATGGTATCAACGCTTTTTGGATGTAACGATTTTGCAATTAAGAAATAAATATATATATATCAAGAAACGAACTCCTCAGTCCTCGATAAGTAAAAGCTTCCTTGTACTTCTTCAATACCTTTAGAGATGTTTTCAAGAAAACGGGATTTTTTCGAAAAATCGATTGGTTTCCTGACAAAATTCCAGACATGAACAGTTATCGCTGTCTCTAAAGCACTGAACTTCTCAGCACCTATGTCTACATTAGAGGATGCAAAGGTAGGTGTCAAAGATACCAAAAATGAAAGTGCGACTGAAATGATTAAAAAATGTGTAAGGAATGAAATAAATATTTTCAGTACGACCCTAACGCCACTTAATCCAAAAAAGGAAAGTCTCACAAAAACTACAAGAATGCTTGAGTCGTCTTCCTTCATGCCATTGTTCCAAGATTACCTGCTGAAGATGTAGAACAACATAGTATACCCTTTACACAACAATGCTAATTTTATTCTCAGTCGTGATTCTGATCTGTATTGCATCCCGATTATTAAAATTCGATAATTATTTATCGCATCCCGAGAAAATTCTTGAATTCTTGCTGGGACTATTTGTACCAAACCATCCATTGGCTAATCACGAAAGTATTGTTTTCATATCTACAATCATTGTTGGGATGAGCTACGCAACGACTTTTTCTACAGAAATAAAATCGATAAACATGAAAGCTTCCACAGAAATGGAGTTCCGCACTTTTCAGGACCTAAATAATTCGGGATAAGACTTGTGGTACATCCAAATTTGGCAGTACAGAAGGCGCATTGCTTGAC
>JAUELO010000276.1:1461494-1472076 GCA_032357855.1 Amphibolips quercusostensackenii | reverse complement strand
TGTCGCTTATTTTATTTGTTTTCGTAGAAATATTGTATAATTGGCTTCAAAATCAGAGACTGAGAGTACCTTTAAGTTTGCTTCGTTTCTGTTATATTTTATTTCTAGGATTCCATATAACCACTATAGTAATTAACTTCACAGTAGTTTTGAGATTGTACTGTATAGCTAATTTTACGTTTTTCTTTAGCTGGTCGCGTTGCCGTCTATGTAAATATCAAACGCGGCTTTCGCTGTTAATTTTGAATTTTATAGGGATGAAATGAACATTGCCCTTGAGGGCCCGATACCAAAAATTGTGAGGGAAAAAATGAACATTTCCCTCTCGGGGGCCTTTACTTTGTTGGTCAAGATTTGTTTTTACGTCTCACGTTCGGTTTTAGCAGACCCTGATTAGGGAAAAAATGCATTTTACACTTCAGCCTGAATATCTAAAACTATACATACGTGGACTTACTACTTTAGATAGTGGGAGCAAACCGTGAGAGCTATTGCGAGGTACCGACGTTGCCAACTCTACGGCCGCGTTTTCAGAATTTTCCGGAAGATCCTTCTTGCCAGACACTACTTGCTCGTCACGAGTAGCTCAAACGACTGCCTGATGGTTTTTCGAAGGATGTTCTTTGTGAACTCCCTGCCGGTGGTTGAAGGTGTGAAATTTTTATTACTAAGTTACTTTTCAGGAGAATAGGTTTGAAAACATGACTGTTGGACTATAGTTTGACCGCTTAAAATTTGCAAGTTTTAGCAGTTATCTCTTTCTTGTTGTCAAATAGCATTTCAATCGAACTGCATTCCGCTGAGGTTGCGGGTTGCATTTTTCAATTTGCAATCTCTTAGGAAATTATTAATTTCGAAATTTACTTTTGAAATCTGGTTTTTATTTCATGAGCAATTACTGCGGGTCTTCTTTTTGGCTCTTGAAACTGTGTGACAAAGGACAATCCAATTTGACTAATCTTTCCAAAGTTATCCGGTATACAGACGAAAGCGACAACAACAACAACAACAACAACGACGACGACGACAACGACGACAACGACGACAGACAGACAGACACTATGGTAAAAACGATTTTTTCGGCCTTGGGGTGGTCTTGAGATGTAGAGATTTGAATAAATCCGTGAAAGGGAGTTTTCGCATAAAACAAATACCTTCTCATTATGATGAGAATGTAACAATTCATTATTTTATGTGCGATTAAAATTAAAATTTTCGATTTTTCAGAAAAATTCAAAAATCTGTTATGATTTTCTTGTATTGCTTCCAAAAAGCCACATTTTCCTTTTCTAGACTTTTTTCATATCGTGCGTTATTCGACCATAAATGTACATTTTCGTTTGCTTTTTTTGATTTTGAAAATGCTATATCTCTGGCAATTTTACCTTAATCCAAAAAAAATATATGAATAAATTGTATGAAATTTTATGCACTATAAACTTTTAGCAACGGAATTTCTAAATAATCTAATAATCTAAATAATCATTATTTTTTGTGCGATAAAAATTTGAATTTTTTATTTCTCAGAAAAATTTAAAAATCTCTTATGATATTCTTGAAGGGCTTTTAAAAAGCCACAATTTCCTTTTTTTGACTTTTTTTCATATCGTACGTTATTTGGCCACAAATGTACATTTTCGTTTGCTTTTTTGGATTTTGAAAATGCTATATCTCTGGCAATTTTATCTAAATCCAAAAAATTTGTAAGGATAAATCGTATCAAATTTTATGCACTATAAACATCCGGTAACAAAATTTTTGAATAAGTGAAAAAGTGGTCTAAAAAATTTTTAAAATTCTCTAACTTTTTGAATTTTTGTCCAATGTATCTGATTAACAAATTTGATGTTTATTTTTGGTCCCGTAATCTGAGCGCCAAAGGGCAATCAAATCCGACTAATTTTTCAAAAGTTATCTAGTATACAGTCGACAACAACAAAAACGACGACGACGAAATCGCCGACAGACACCATCGTAAAAACGATTCTTTCGGACTCAAGGGGTCTTGAAACGTGTAGATTTGAATATATCTGCGAAAGTGGGTTTTCGCATAAAACTAATACCTTCTCATTATGATCAGAATGTGATAATTCATCATTTTTTGTGGGATAAAAATGTGAATTTTCGTTTTTTCAGAAAAATTAAAAAATATGTTATGATATTCTTTTAGGGCTTTCAAAAAGCCACATTTTCCTTTTTTTGACATTTTTTCATATCGTGCGTTATTTAGCCATAAATGTACATTTTAGTTTGCTGTTTTAGATTTTGAAAATGCGATATCTCTGGTGATTTTATCTCAATCCAAAACAGTTCTGAGAATGAATTGTACGAAATTTTATGCAGTATAAATACCCGGTAACAGAATTTTCATGTTAGAAAAAAAAGTTGACCAAGCAATTTGATAAATTTTATAACTTTTTGAATTTTCGTCCAATGTATTTGGTTGACGAACTTGATCTTTCTTTTTAGTCCCTTAAACTGTGTGACAAAGGACAATCCAATCCGACTAATCTTTCAAAAGTTATCCGGTATACAGGCGAAGACGACGACAACAACAACAACAACAATAACAACAGCAACAATGACGACGGTGACGACGAAATCGACGACAGACAGACACCATCGTAAAAAAGATTTTTTCGGACTCAAGAGGTCTTGAAACGTGGAGATTTGAAGAAATCCGCGAAAGTGAGTTTTCACATAAAACTTATACCTTCTCATTATGATAAGAATGTAATAATTCATTATTTTTTGTGCTATAAAAATTTTAATTTTCATTTTTTCAGAAAAATTAGAAAATCTGTTATAATATTCTTGTACGGCTTTCAAAAATTCACATTTTTCTTGTTTTGACTTTTTTCCATATCATGCGTTATTTGTCCATAAATGTACATTTTCGTTTGCTTTTTTGGATTTTGAAAATGCTATATCTCTGATAATTTTATCTCAATCCAAAAAAGTTATGAAGATGAATTGTACGAAATTTTATGCAGTATAAATACACACAAACAGAATTTTCAAGTTAGAAAAAAAAGTAGTACAAAAAATTTAGAAAATTTTCTAACTTTTTGAATTTTTGTCTAATGTATCTGATTGTCGAACTCAATCATTCTTTTCAGTCCCTTGAACTGTGTGACAAAAGACAATGCAATCCGACTAATATTTCAAAAGTTATCAGTATACAGATGAAGACGACAACAACAACAACAACAACAACGACGACGACGATGAAATCGACGACAGGCAGACACCATCGTAAAAACGATTTTTTCGGACCTAAGGGGTCTTGAAACGTGGAGATTTGAAGAAATCCGCGAAAGTGAGTTTTCGCATAAAACTAATACCTTCTCATTATAATGAGATGCAATATCTCATTATGATAAGAATGTAGTAATTCATTATTTTTTGTGCGATAAAAATTTGAACTTTCGATTTTTCAGAAAAATTAAAAAATCTGTTATGATATTCTGGTAGGGCTTTCAAGAAACAACATTTTCCTTTTCTTGTCTTTTTATCATATCGTGCGTTATGTGGCCATAAATGTACATTTTTGTTTGCTTTTTTGTATTTTGAAAATGCTATATCTCTGGAAATTTTATCTTAATCCAAAAAAGTTTTAGAAAAAATTGTACGAAATTTTATGCACTATAAACATCTGGTATCAGAATTTTCAAATTAAAAAAAAGTGGTCCAAAAATTTTTTTAAATGCTTTAACTTTTTGAGTTTTCCTACAAAGTATCTGGTAAATGAACTCGATCCTTCTTTTTGGTCCGTAAAACTGTGTGCCAAAAGACAATTTAATCCGACTTATCTTTCAAAAATTATCCGGTATAAAGACGACAACACCAACAACGACGACGACGACAGCGACGACAGACAGACAGACACCATCGTAAAAACGATTTTTTCGGACTCAGGGGGTCTTGAAACGTGGAGATTTAAAGAAACCCGCGAAAGTGAGTTTTCACATAAAACTCATACCTTCTCATTATGATGAGAATGTAATAATTCATTATTTTTTGTGATAAAAATTTGAACTTTTGATTTTTCAGAAAATTCAAAAATCTGTTATGATATTCTTGTAGTACTTTCAAAAAGCCACATTTTCCTTCTTTAACTTTTTTTCATATCGTGCGTTATTTGGCCATAAATGTAGGTACATTTTCCTTTGCTTTTTTGGATTTTGAAAATGCTATATCTCTGGCAATTTTATCTTAATTAAAAAAAGTTGTAAGGATAAATTGTATGAAATTTTATGCCCTATAAACCTCTGGTAACAGAATTTTTAAATTAGAAAAAAAGTGGTCTAAAAAATTTTAAAATGCTTTACCTTTTTGAATTTTCATTCAAAGTATCTGGTTAACAAAGTCGGTCTTTCTTTTTGGCTTCTTAAACTGTGTGCCAAAGAACAATCTAATTTGACTAATCTTTCAAAACTTATCCGGTATACAGACGAAAGCGACAACAACAACACCGACGACGACGACGACAAAATCGACGACAGACAGACACCATCGTAAAAAGGATTTTTTCGAACTCAGGGGGTCTTGGAACGTGGATATTTCAAGAATTCCGCGAAAATGAGTTTTCGCATAAAACTAATACCTTCTCATTAAGATGAGAATGTAATAATTCATTATTTTTTGTGCGATACAAATTTAAATTTTCAATTTTTCAGGAAAATTTAAAAATCTGTTATAATATTCTTGCAGGGCTTTCAAAAAGCTACATTTTCCTTTTCCTGGCTTTTTTTCATATCGTGCGTTATTTTGCCATAAATGTACATTTTTGTTTGCTTTTTTGGATTCTGAAAATGCTATACCTCTGGCAATTTTATCTGAATCCAAAAAAGTTATAAGGATAAATTGTATGAAATTTTATGCACTATAAACGTCTGGCAACAGAATATTTGAATAAGTGAAAAAGTAGTCTAAAAAATTTTGAAAATGCTTTCACTTTGTTAATTTTCGTCCAATGTATCTGGTTAACGAACTCGATGTTTCTTTTTGGTCCCGTAAACTGCGTGCAAAGGGCAATCCAATCCGACTAATTTTTCAAAAGTTATCTGGTATATAGACGACAACAACTACAACAACAACAACAACGACGAAATCGACGACAGACAGACACCATCGTAAAAACGATTTTTTCTGACTTAAGGGGTCTTGAAACGTGGAGATTTGAATAAATCCGCGAAAGTGAGTTTTCGCATAAAACTAATACCTTCTCATTATGATGAGAATGTGATAATTAATCATTTTTTGTAGGATAAAAATGTGAATTTTCGTTTAAAAAGAAAAATTTAAAAATCGGTTATGATATTCTTGTAGGGCTTTCAAAAAGCCACATTTTTCTTTTCTTGACTTTTTTTTTCATATCGTGCGTTATTTAGCCATAAATGTACATTTTCATTTGCTTTTTTGGATTTTGAAAATGCGATATCTCTGGTGATTTTATCTCAATCCAAAAAAGTTTTAAAGATAAAATGTACGAAATTTAATGCACTATAAATACCCGGCAACAGAATTTTCAAGTTAGAAAAAAAAGTAGTCCAAGAAATTTGAAAAATTTTCTAACTTTTTGAATTTTCGTCCAATGTATCTGATTAACGACCTCGATCTTTCTTTTTAGACCCTCAAACTGTTTGACAAAGCACAATCTAATCCGACTAATCTTTCAAAGGTTATCTGGTATACAGACGAAGACGACAACAACAACAACAACAACAACAATAACGACGACGACGAAATCGACGACAGACAGACACCATCGTAAAAGAGATTTTTTCGGACTCAAGGGGTCTTGAAACGTGGAGATTTAAAGAAATCCGCGAAAGTGAGTTTTCGCATAAAACTAATACCTTCTTATTATGATGAGAATGTAATATCTCATTATGATGAGAATGTAGTAATTCATTATTTTTTGTGCGATAAAAATTTGAATTTTTGATTTTTCAGAAAAATTAAAAAATCTGTTATGATATTCTTGTAGGGCTTTCAAGAAACCACATTTTCCTTTTCTGGGCTTTTTTTCATATCGTGCGTTATTTGGCCATAAATGTACATTTTCGTTTGATTTTTTGGATTTTAAAAATGCTATATCTCTGGAAATTTTATCTTAATCCAGAAAAAGTTATGAGGATAAATTGTACGGAATTTTATGCGCTATAAACATCCGGTATCAGAATTTTCAAATTAAAAAAAAGTGGTCCAAACAATTTTGAAAATGCTTTAACTTTTGGAATTTTCGTATAAAGCATCTGGTTAACGATCTCGATCTTTCTTTTTGGTCCCTCAAACTGTGTGCCAAAAGACAATTTATTCCGACTAATCTTTCAAAAGTTATCCGGCATAAAGACGACAACGACATCAACAACAACGACGACGGCAGCGACGACAGACAGACAGACACCATCGTAAAAACGATTTTTTTAGGCTCAGGGGATCTTGAAACGTGAAGATTAAAAAAAATCTGCGAAAATGAGTTTTCACATAAAACTTATACATTCTCATTATGATGAGAATGTAATCTTTCATTATTTTTTTGCGATAAAAATTTGAACTTTCAATTTTTCAGGAAAGTTTAAAAATCTGTTATGATATTCTTATAGTACTTTCAAACAGCCACATTTTCCTTTGTTTGACTTTTTTTCATATCGTGCGTTATTTGGCCATAAATGTACATTTTCGTTTGCTTTTTTGGATTTTGAAAATGCTATATCTCTGTCAATTTTATCGTAATCCAAAAAAGTCATAGGGATGAATTGTATAAAATTTTATGCACTATGAACAGCCTTTAACAGAATTTTCAAATTAGAAAAAAAGTGGTCTAAAAATTTTTGAAAATGCTCTAACTTTTTGAATTTTTATCCAAAGTATCTGGTTAACGAACTTGATCTTTCTTTTGGCCCCTAAAACTGTGTGCCAAAGGACAATCCAATCCGACTAATCTTTTAAAAGTGAGCCGGTATACAGACGACAACGACAACAATAATATCAACAACGACGACGATGACGACAGCGACGACTGACAGACAAACACCATCGTGAAAACGATATTTCCGGACTCAGGGGGTCCTGAAACGTGAAAATTTAAAGAAATTCGCGAAAGTAAGTTTTCGCATAAAACTAATACCTTCTCATTCTGATGAGAATGTAATAATTCATTATTTTTTGTGCTTGAAAAAATTGAATTTTTGATTTTTCAGAAAAATTCAAAAATCTGTTATAATATTTTTGTAGGGCTTTGAAAAAGCCACATTTTCCTTATCCTGACTTTTTTTCATATCGTGCGTTATTTGGTCATAAATGTATATTTTCGTTTGCTCTTTTGGATTTTAAAAATGCCATATCTCTGCCAATTTTATCTTAATCTAAAAAAGTTATCCGGATAAATTGTATAAAATTTTATGCACTATAAACAGCCGGCAACAGAATTTTCTAATTAGAAAAAAAGTAGTCTAAAAATTTTTGAAAATGCTCTAACTTTTTGAATTTTCGTTCAAAGTTTCTGGTTAACGAACTTGAGCTTTCTTTTTGGCCCCTTAAACTGTATGCCAAAGGACAATTCAATCCAAATAGTCTTTCAAAAGTTATCCGGTATACAGACGACAACGGCAACGACAACAAAAACAACAACAACAGCATCAGCAACAACAACAACAGCGACGACGACAACGACGACAGACAGGCAGACACTATCGTAAAACGATTTTTGCGGACTCAGGGGGTCTTGAAACGTGGAGATTAGAAGAAATCCGCGAAAGTGAATTTTTGCATAAACTTAATACCTCCCTATTATGATGAGAATGTAAAAATCAAGTTCATATGAAATGTTTGTCAAGTAAGTCTGTCATCATTATAATAAGTTAACCATTTTCTAACAAATTGAATTAAAGAAGTGTTTAAGAAAATATTTCTAATTTTTCTTATAAGTATTAAGTTAAAAATAGTAGTTTAATGATAAAGCAATATATTTGATGCAATTTAAAACATAATTTACTTACTTTATTGATAATACAGAGCAAAACACAGAGCCAGGTCTTAGAAAATCGGTAGCGGATATAGTGTTGGTGCGACAGTAAAAAATTTGGTAGACTGAACAATAGCTGGAGGAGAAGATGTTAACAGCGCAAAAGAATTTGTGAATACAGTTTGTTCTCAACATATCAAAACGAAAGTTTTTTAAATTTTTGAGAAAGGTGTAAAGAAAACTAAAGAAGTTACTAAAGAGGTATTCCTAACACAATGCGAACGCGACAATTATTTTGTCAACAGAAAAAGCCAAGCACTCTCCAACCACTCCTTTTATTATGTCTGAAAAGTATAAAAAAGCTACGTATGTTCATTTCCCATTGAAAACATTTACGCATGTACTAACACCTAAAAAAAAAACTAATATTAGACAGACTAGACGACCTAAACATACCAAACATTAGCATTAGAGATTAACTTTCACTTTTCTGTGATATTTCACAATACTTGGTTTTATGAATAATGGATAATACAAACATTTACTTTTAATTTTTAAATTTTCGACATAGTATATTCTTTGTGGTCAGGATATTCATTCAGTATTGTGAAAACAACTGACCTTGATTTAAAATAAAAGCTAGAGTATGATTAAAAATTTGGTAATAAGATTTCGATTTTTTTCAAAAAAGTCCATAAAAAAAGTTTGACATGTGTGCCTTAAGATTCGTTTCTGAATTTTTGTTGTTGAGAAAATGACAATTTACATGAATATGCCCATATATATATATATATAGTGTAAAAATATATAAAATTGCTTAATTACTAACAAAAATTAGCTTTCATGACAGTCAGAATGACCCTTTTTGTCAGGGTGTATATATACTCGAAGTTATAAACCGCTCGTCTTGGGGTCATCAAAATTCGACTCAATATATAAATATATGTCTTCAAGACATAGAAACTTGTCTCCAAGACATGAATTGAAGTCTAGCTCCGTCTAAAAAACGAGACATGCTGAAGTCGAACTTTTCGACTTCAGCATGCCTTAATTGGGGGCAATCCAATTCAAAACCAAGTCGAAGAATTTTTACTCGGGACCCTTCACATGGAGCACATTCGCAAAGAAATCGCTAACTATTTTCAGAGTCCTTCCAAAGGGGACTAGTGGCCCCCAAGCAATTTCATCCTCGATACAGAGCCTCTTTCTTGGGAGGTAACTGGCCTCTTTTAAGGGTACCTACAGTTTAAGGTGGGTTTCGAACCACCAAACCCCCGGTAGAATGACATAGGAAAATTTCTATTGGCACCGGCATGGGGATCGAACCTCACCAAGCGGACACTTTTATATAACTGTGATGTAACAGTTCAAGAACAGAAAAGAACAGGTTTTGTGTGAGTTCGTTTCACACAATTACACTGATTCGAAAATAGAAAGGATTAAAGCCAATGATGAGATTGTTTTTGGCACTACGCAATAATTGTTTATTTAGAATGTTACAACCCAATAATTATTCTTGAGTGTCAATTGTCCGTTTACATGAATTCTGATTCTAAAACATCTCTTAATATAAAATCTTGAATCGCGAAGGAAACCACAAACTGACAGAATCTGAGATTCTGTTTTACTTTTGTAGGGACGTATTTATTTACCCTCATCCGAGGGTGCTATTTCTGGTTATCAGTGGGTAACACATTCAATTTATACTTTAAGGTACACTTCGGAGATTAAGTAAATGGGCCAAACTATTCACATATCATTGTAAACAAATTTTATATTCTTGCAGCCCCCAAGCGGTCAAATATAAACTCAATTAAAATCAAAAACCCATATACACTTACTTAATCACGTGATATAGTGTAATCACGATAGCAGTTAATATTGATACAAAAATCGGAACGATACCTGTACTCACCACAAGTTGTTGTTCCTTATCTACTACCATTAGACAAGGAAGAAAGAAAGGTCTTGGGCTTAGCCCTTATCGTGTCCTTATCTAGTGGGCCGTCGGTTATCTGCTTTTATATAAACGTTGCACAAACGCAACTCTAGTTCTGTAGTGACATAGCACACATGCATACACCCATGGGTTTTTACGCGCGAGACACTTTTTCCCACTGTCGCTTATTTTATTTGTTTTCGTAGAAATATCGTATAATTGGCTTTAAACCCAGAGACTGAGAGTTCCTTTAAATTTGCTTCATCTCTGTTATATTTTATTTCTAAGATTCCAAGTAACCACTATAGTAATTAACTTCACCGTAGTTTTGAGATTCTACTGTATAGCTAACTTTACATTTTCCTTTATCCGGTCGCTGTGCCGTCTATGTAAATATCAAACGCGGCTTTCGCTGTTAATTTTGAATTTTATAGGGACGAAATGAACATTGTCCTCGAGGGCCCGTTGCCAAAAATTGAGAGGTATGAAATGAACATTTCCCTCTCGGGAGCCTTTACTTCGTTGGCTAAGATTTGCTTTTACGTCTCACGTTCGGTTTTAGCAGACCCTAATTAGGGAAACAATGCGTTTTACACTTAAGCCCAAATATCTAAAACTATACATACGTGGACCTACTAGCTTAGATAGTGGGAGCAAACCGTAAGGGCTAT